>BHFT01022985.1:0-21756 GCA_004320025.1 Laticauda laticaudata | reverse complement strand
ATATCCTCTTTGCATCCTTTGGTTCGGTGTGACATGGGCTTAACATAGTTGCCAGAATTGAACTGTTCTTTAAAAAAGAACAGCACTTTAGATGTAACAAGGATTCTGTAACTTTGCAAGAGTCCTTGAACATTTAAATGGAACATTTATTAACAAATCCCATGTTTTCCTTACATTGGTATCTGCAGTGAGAGATTGTGGGAAATAACAAAATGGGCATTGTGTGAAGCTTCAATACAAATGCCTCCTTAATTTTTTTTACATTGCAAGTCACATTGCAATCTAAGTATGAAGGAGCAAAGTTTGCAGTCTAAGTAGGCAGTGACAGTTCAACCCTGAGCTATAAATATTCTTTTATTTGTCATATTTTGTTTGTTTGACATCACTGTGGTTAAGAAAGGATATCTGCATCTCCTGTGAAAAATAAAACCTGCAGGCAATTCAGCAAATTTGGAGAAAAACTTGCAATTTTCACTTATCAAATAATATAATGGAGGAATCATTAGAGGAAATTAATATGTTAATTGAATAAAAAATTACATTTAAATTTTATTAGGTAGTCTTCTAGACCGTTGAAGATAGATTAAAATATATTGATTCTTCTTTTTAACAATGACTATAAGTAGTCCTTGACTTTCAATCATGAATGGGTCAAGAATTTCTATTGCTAAGCAAAGTGATTGTTAAACGAGTTATGTTTGATTTCATGATTTTTTTTGCCACAGTAATGAAATTAATCACTATAGTTGTTTAGTGAATCATGCTGTCATTAAGCAAATCTGTGTTTACATATTTGTGAAATCTTAGTTTGGTTAATGTAATAAGGTATATTTTATGTAGTACTGACCATTACAGTTAGATCAAACACAAACTAATTAGATTACATTATCATGTAAAGTTGTTACCTAAAGAAAATTGTTCTGTTGTCAATTACAGGATAGCTCCTTCATATGTAATTGAAATATTCCTTTCAAAGAAATTCTTTCAGAAATTTAACTCTCAGATTGCAGTTGTTTCTCTTCGCTCTATGTAGTAGGGGGAATCTTTCTCTGTTCATCTCATGTCATATCTCACTGCATTCTCCAACAAAAATGCATTTTACTGGCTTCTTGCCACACTGAAGCTTCAAGAACTTTCCATCAAGAGAGAAAGAGGTCTACCTACACAGAGAAAGAACAAAACTCCAGTGCCCCTTCTCTTCTATCTGTTCCTGCAAGCAGTATTGTTGTCTTCGCCTCTCTGACTCTGGAGTTCTGACAGCAAAAGAGAAAAGAAAACTAGACCTGGGGCAGCACAACAATAAGCAGAATAACTCAAAGGAACCTTTGGATTTTCAAGATCCAAAATCTTCTGATTCTTAAAAATATCCCCAACACATTCCTTAGCATTAATCCATTGCACAGTTCTGTAGGAAAAACTTATCTCATGAAGAAATTTATTGAATATCAGCTCCCAAAGAAGTATTGCAAATCTGGTTCAAGATTAGCATGTTCAGAAAAGGGGAATACAGATGGCTACATTCTCTGTTAATTACAATCTTTCATTTGGAAAGCTATGTTATTTTGACAAAGCATGCACTCTTATTACTTAAGTGGCTCCTTATGTTTTCTATAATTTCTTAAAGCCCATGTCCCACTGCACCAATGGATGCAAAGAGGATGATGTCAAAACGGACAAAAAAAGCTTGCCATACCCATTGGAAAACTTGTGATGCCATCCATTGGTGTAACTCTACTGCGTAACGTGTTGTCATATGCTTCTATCACGGTCAAACATCCATGTACTGCTATTTCATACTGCTCAGAGAAAGTTTTGAGCTGCACAAAACTTTTGATAGCGGATGCACTTTCTCTGCTGTCCATACGCATTACATCCGTGAAACATACGGACAACAAACGTTCTAGCGTCCGTTGTCATCCGTTTAAACGTCCGCGGTAGTATCTATCTGCATCCTCTGGCCATCCCTCAACTCACATCTGCTGCAGCGTGAAAGTGGAAAAGAGGGAGGATAAACGAATAGGTACACGGAACGTCCACACAGCATTCAGTAAGCCATGGAAATAGACAAGGATGTAAGCAGATCATCATCGTATATAAAGCATTAAAATAGGACAAACCTGTTTGTATTATGGATGTATCTCAGATATTTAGGATGTCTGGAGTATGCCTAGAGTATGTGAAGGACCCTAGGCGAAAACATAGTAGTTCCCTATAAAAAAGGGGGGTAGGACAATCACCTAGTGATCTAACTATCAGTCCCAGCAAGCCATGGGTGACAAGACCTCTCTCACACCTTGGTCATTGCTCTGTTCCCACATCATTCCATTTGATCGTCCACCATGCGATCATCACACAATCCCGAATGTAGCTGCATCATTCCAACACCAGAAACCAAGCCCCTGTTCAGACTCGTTTCAAATTTTTTTACGCAAGGAGAGAAGGAGAACGTCCAAGCAGCGTGTGTGGTGTCCGGAAGGATGGATCGCTGAGAAGAAGGAGTTTGGTACTGTATGATAGCAAGGCGCTGGATGTGGAAGCTGAGGAATGAAGACACTCGTATGCATTCCTCAGCCACTTTCATGACAACGATGCCACCAGCCTATGTTCATATGTTGAGCGTGCCGAGACCCAGGGTTGAACAAAGCCGAGACACCAACTGTCTGTCCCAGCCTGGACCTGGACTGAAGGTTGGCACTGAACTCTGTGGCCACACGTGGCCTCCTAGAACCACATACAAAAACACTGCAGGCTATCATGGAGGGTGCCACAAAATCACCATCAGCAAAGTGGTCAATGATGAAGTGGTGCAGGCCATTCATCAACAAGAAGTACGTGGGAGGAAGTCTAGAACAAGCGCTGGAGAAAGCTAGGCAAGAAGTACAGAGTGACTTCCCCGCAGCATCAGCTGAAAGACTAGTTCCACCCCGTATGGAGCCGATACGATGGGAAGCACCGTGCGCCTTGCAAAGCTCCAGCCAACTCAGGTCCTGCTTATCACAACCTACCAAAGGAGCTTCGTTCACTATCATTCCTCTCTTTGTACCATGGATTGAGTGAGTGACTACAAAGTTCATGGTACATCGGATGCTTCACGGCAACAGGTCAGCTTCCAGATATAGCCAGTGTATTGATCAGACACCAATGTGATGTCTAGGATGGCGGTGGAACCCAACCTGCAGATCATAGCGCGTGTTTCCACAATCCAGACCACCTACCCCAAATGACAACACAAGAGTGTACCCTTCACTTCATCGATTGGGTGATGATGACGCCCTTCTTCCTCAGAGAACCTAACCTCATAAGACGCCCTACACACTTCCAGAGGTATCTCACCCCATGAAGATGATGGATCTTCACTAACAGGCTGCTTCCAGGCAAGACGGGGTGGTGCGAGAACCCTTTGGCATCCCTGAGCCAACAGGATGTCCAGGGAACTTTCTACCACTCATGCAAGGCATCACCCCACAGACTGTGAGGAGCATCCGCGCGATAGGCTTGCGCATCCTGCACAATCTCGATGGCGCATCCACTACCAAATAGTTGGCAAGAACAGGCTTGTGGACCGTCAACAAAAGGCAAGTGGGGAGCGTGGAGAGCCTGAGTAGAGAATGGAGGGCAAGACAAAAACCATGATAAACGACTCACTGGCGTGTGGATGTCCAAGGCCCCAACATAGAGCTTCACAGCTGAAGGAAGAAGCAGGCGCCATAACCGTCCTGAAAGCACTGGTGTATACCTCCCAGCAGAGAGCAATGACGAGATAGCAGAGCACATGTGATGTCAGAATTGCCGACCAAGGTCGTGGTACAGGAACTAGCTGTCCTTCCGGACGGCCTGTAGTGCCACGGCGGTTCCAACGAATGGGGTTTATGACGGGTACTAGTCGAGGAGTGGACGGAGAGCATGTCACCGTGGTGGTGACGTATGAGCTTCGCCACAGCTAGTCGAGCGGGTCGGCAAGACAGGGAGATGTTCTGTTACGGGGTAAGCATGTGAGGGAAGCAGAGTTGCGTACTCTCACTGTTATGAGACGCGCAGCTTCTTAGACCTTTAATGGATGCTTTCCTATCAGACCTTTCTCATAAACACGGGATGGAGACTTGGTTCCCCTGTATGGTTGGAGTGGGCCACTACAGGAAGTAATGGGGCATCTAATAAAAGAGCTTTGGGGTTTATTATATGAAATGGTGTTGATCCAATGGAATAACAATTGGTTATTAGATAAAAAGGGCACGCCATAGTGTGGCGAGCTGGGAGGGTGGAACCATACAGTCCACTATGCTTGCACTGGAGGTTTGAGATCAATCCCAGAACTAATCCTTACCTATCCACAACTATCCTTTACCCATCCCCACAACTAATCCTTACCTATCCCAACATAGCATGAAAGCCTTAACCCTTGAGAAAGAGTTTTCACCCACATCATTAAGTAAATGTAAAAGGAATCTAAGATGTGTAAGAAGCAAAAGATTAACTTTATTAATAACTGATCTTATGAGATAAGACTGTATGACTTATTCAAAAGCAAAATGGAACCCAGAGAGAGAGTTCTTAAGCCAGAGTAAAGTGAAACAGGTAACAACTCAGTCTCTGGACACTATTACACTCAGTCACTCTGAAGTGAGCATGTCACATAGGCTCAGCTGTTGAGCGGCCAGGGACTGTGGAGTTGCTGATGGCTGAGTGCTGGCCTGAGGGCACTCATTGGGTTGCTTGGATTCGCGCATGTAGTCATGACATCAGGGGATGGGGTGGTGATTCAGGAAGCTCCTCAGAGGGAGCTGACACGAATCCTGTGCTATGGTGGGGAAGTGGCTCATTCATCAATACCATGGAGATGCCCCAGGCACAGTACTGTCGATACACGAAGTTTCTGTCGTAGAGGGCTTGGCGAGTAGGGTGGAGAAGGAGGAAGATGTAAATGGGCGGACTGTCTGGTCTGCACAGCTGGTCAGGTGAAGGCGTCTGATAGCGGGAGTGCAGCAATGTACCTGGCTCTGGACTGGGAATAAGCGGCTGCCTTCTGACTGGAAGTCCTGAGTGCACGCTGCTATGGATGGAAGGTGATGGAGCGCTGGTTTGAAAAGCCGTGACGGAGTATGCGGGCAGAGAAATGCATCCGCCTAGTGGGAGGGAGCAGTCAAGGAGTGCAGAGCAGGATATGTCACGCATGCGGTACTCTGGAGGGTGGTGCAATAGCACTGAGCTGTATCGTATCGTCTCTATCCACCTGTGTACAGGGCCTCGGGAGGTCCATGGGGGTCTCTGGCTCACGTATTGTGGATGAAAGGGCTCGGTTTATGAGGATGGTAATGTTGCTGTTGACCACGACTGAGAGAGAAAAGATTGTGCTTGGTTTTGAGTTTGTGTCTGATCTCCAGAGGAACAGTGTGTTGCCTTCTGAGCCTTCCAGTCGCCTTATCCTGCCTGCTTATCTAGTGGAGGTGGAAGGCTGGGGGGGTTGGTCTCTGGCTGATGCTTCTTCTTGCTGCCATTATGAACAGGGGAATCCCTCCACATCCTCTGAGCCATGGGGAGTGGCAAGTCGCTCGGTGGTTCTCTGCCCGTGGGATCCTCCAAAGACACCTGCACTTGACACAGTAGCTGTCTCCGAGATGGAAGAGGACTAGGTGTGTGTGGGCGTGATCTGAGGGATGAGAGGGTTGACAGCGAGGGGACTGCTCCTTATGGTGGCAGAACGCTAGACCCCCAGGAAGTCGCGAATTGGCCATGAGTGACGTACATCTCCTGGTCAGGTGAGCTTGAGCAGCAGCACTGGCCAGATTTCTTCAGGTGTAGCTTGCCATACACCAGGTGTGCATGGTGCGTTCCACCAACCCAGGAGGACATCTGAAGGTGTTGCCAGGTCATCGCTTGCACTTGTCTCTCGACATGCTGCCTGCTTTCTCTGGTGTCGCGTATTAGAGTCTGTGGCCCTTTCTCCGACAAGTTATCTCATTGGCTCACTCAGCATGTTCCAGCGGGGACAACCTCCGTCCTCACAGGTCCTCAGGAAATGAGTACTGTTTTCCTCTTCCCCTTCTCCTTGCCTTGCTTTTGCTTCCTCCCTCTGGCAGGGACTTTCAGGTCTCAGCAGCAGGGACTTTGAGGGCCTTGGGGCTGGTCCACACACAGCAGCAGAGCGCACCAAGCAGCAAGCCAACGCAGCAGCAGCAGCAGCAGGAGAAGCACCCAGCAAGCAGCCAAGCAGCACCAAGCACCAGCAGAGCAACACCAGCAGCAGCACCACCAGCAGCAGAAGCACACAGCAGCGTTCAAATCAGCGCAGAGGATGGATGGTGATTCTGTCCTTTTTGCCAGGGCTGGAGAGGAGTAGGCACAGGCTTCCTCTTCTCCCTGAATGACGAAACCAATGGGTGTTCTTCAAGATGTCTCTGGCACAGGCTTTCCTCTGAATGCTGACTGCTTGTGAGCTGCAATCCTTTTAATATCCGCGGAGCTGATGCAATTCATCCTCCCCGCATAGCGCAGTGAATGCTTTGTCATCTGCTACGCCATACCCAGCTATGCATCCTATAGGATCCGTGAATGCATCCCTTCATCAGCTACGCAATCTGGTCCTATCCAGCACGCGTCCGCTGTTCGCTAGTTCTCCTCTGGAAGCCTGCCGGATGTGTCATCCGCTTCCATCCACTTTCTATCCGTAGGCTTTCTATGAACATCCGATTACCATCACTCGATGAGTACGACCCCCATCCGTTCCTTTCCTGTAGTTATTCCGTTCTGTCTTATGGGCAAATGGTAATTCACCAGTTTTGAGAGTGGATATACAATGGATGAGCGCACCCCCCGGAAATTTTGCCTCATCCATTGTCTTGCATAGCGTTTATGCTATCCGTCGGATAACAATGGATGGAGCCACCCCCGAAATTTTGCTCATCCACTGTGTCCTTTTTGCATACGTTTTGCATCCGTCGCAAAAGGCCAGTGTGACCTAGCCTTTAGGGATTTTACTTTGAACTTTTTATTAAAATATAATGTAAACAAGTCCTATTTTGTGCATGATAAAAATGTCAGTGCTCTATATATTTCTCATGCATATCTGAGAAGAGATTTGGAAGGCTTTGTTTTAGTTAATGGCTCCACTATATTTTTTTTCACTTCTTCCCAATTGAAAAATTTAAAATTTAATAATGCAAGTCTTTACTTACTAAAGTAAATTTGATAAAAATCACAAGTCTTTGTCAATCTCAAGTCCTCTACCAGAGGCCTGGGAGTTTGAGAGGTTTTTCTGCACAGTATCTTAGCTGTTCCTAACACTGCACTCTTCTGGACAAAGAATTCTGGTATCATTCCTGGGAATCTGTTAGAGGCACTCTCCCAGATTAGGAGTCATAACTCCTACCACTCCTACCACTACTAGAATCACTTTTGCCTTTACTTTTCAAATTCTCTCCAGATCCTTCTTCAGGCATTGGTTATTCATCCTCTTTCTTCCCTATTTTACTATCACTGCAACATCTCTCACTGCCACTATTTTCTGCTCTGGCTACTACCATGATATCTGGTTGATTGACTAGTACCTGGATCTGGAAATCCCACAGAATTTTAGCCCTCTTACTTTCCACAACCTTGCTTAGGATCTCCCATCTGGGCTTCAGAGGATATAGCTCATATTCTATACACCTGTACATAACTCCAGCTACTTGGTTGTGCAGTTAAGTGTATGCTGTTCCTACTTGTACCTAAAACCCTGTCACTATCTATCTCTGATGTCTCTCTGCATAATCTGCATCCTGGGTCCTATATAGTGCGGTAGAACCCTGCTTTTATTGATCTGGTGCTTAATGCCTGTTCATGTGCTGCTATGAACAGTGCCCCAGTGCTGTATCCTAGTCCATCTCTTTCCAGCTGCTAGTCAGAAAAGCCAACATAGTTGATGTCTAAGTAAACTCTTTTTAAAATAGTAGAAAATCAGATAAGAATTGATTCCTTTCTCCCCACAACAGAGATAACACAAACTCTGAGTAACAGGCTCCCTTTCCCTCTAGAGTATTATTTCCCAGTAGCGAAGAATAAGACAGATCTTCTCCCCAACCTTCCAAAGCTTTGCTCATGATTCCCCCATGGTGCAGGGGGGATAATGGAGGTAACTCCTTGAAATAAGCTTCCACCATATCCCCCACAACTGCACTATTCTGTCTTTCTAATAAGGTCTGCTTTCTGCCAGCAGTATTTCTGGTCTTTATGCATGGCTAAGTGACATTGTATCCAAGGTAAAGAGTTCCCAACTGTCACTGTGCTGCTATGGGAATCACATATTTCATGAAAACGAGGACATTTTCAAAAGAGAGTTTCTTCCTCTAAAATACATGGAGGAGTAAACTTTATATGGGAGAAGAACAGAAACTGCCTTAGTTACTGCTTCTTCCATACTTTTGTGGCTGTTTATGTCCTTGGCTGTGTCCCCAGAGAACTGATGTGGAAGCAGTGAAAGCTATGTATATATTTTATTTATTTGTCAATAAAAAAGTCACAAAGTGACAATCAATCTTTAGTGACTTTTTTACAAAGGAATTTCAACATGGCTGCTATTTGAAGAATTTTTCTTATTAAGGGAATACAGAAGATGATAATCCCCTTAATGATTTAATGTAATAAATCATCTTAATTTTTTTTATACCAGATAAAACTTAACACAGGAAAGCCAACATTTTAAGTATAACCATTCATATGTTAAACAAGAACTGTTAATGTGACAGTAATCTATGTTGCACAGATAATGAAGCTTTATGTTATAACTTATATTACCGTACTCTGAAGTGGATTTTAACATATAATTTGAGACATAGGGGAATGCATTCTAATACCATGGCTTTATAAACAATATTTAGATTTTTCACATAAGTGACAACTAATTTTGAATGATAAGAGAAATATATGCACACAGATAATTAAATGTGAATCCATAAATCCGAAAGCTTTGGATTCCACAGTCTGTCATACTATTGCTGCATTAGCTTTATGTGATACTGCTGCAAGTTTTAAAAAATTACAGAAATGTATAATCTTATCCATTTTTAAGGAAACATGGTGGACTGCTTACTGCGGCAAAGCTACTGAGATTATTAAACGACAGTACATTTATACACTGACAGATACCCATGCATTTGCACTTGTACACATAGAAAAGCTCTACTTCTTTGAACCCCAGTGATCATCTGGAGATTTGCTACTGAAATCTGGTTCTACTTCAGTTCTTTAAAAGTACCAGCTCATTAGAAAAATGTCTATGGCATATAATACGCAGCATAACATTTTGTCCTACTAAAAATAAACACAGATGACCTCTTATGAAGTATAGTGAAGTACAGACACTAAAATCATGCTTAAGTTTTGTGAATTCTGGTCTACATTATTAAAAAAATATTATAAATAACTCACGGTGTTGAACATATTAGTCCTTTGTCCATCTGCAGTATTGTCTTCATAATAATTCTGTGGGCTGAAAGAGAGGAACTGGCCAAAGCTATTTTTTATGCCTAATGTGAGACTCGAACTCAAAATATAAATAAAATTAGAATTTCATTTGCATTATAAAATTTAAATAACAATACACACAGAAAAGAAAACCTGTACAACTTAGGTAATATTGTTCTGATTAAATGAATATTTACCAAAGTTATATCCAGCCTGCCTTTTGCAAGGACATTGTTTCCTTCACAAAAACAGACACAATAAGATTTTCATCAGTAATTCGTTATGTAAATTTTAATTGCAGCAGCAAGGCCAGTTTGAGTATTAATTGCAATGTACACATGTGGATTTCCTTGGACAGTGAGGCAAGGGAGAAAAATAGTGTATAAGAGGCAATTATTTTGAATGCAAAATACTATTCAAAATAATTTATTTCCAAGGCTTTTTCAAGAAAGAAAAATGCTTTGTTATATGCAATTTGTAGATAATTGTTCCTCAGATTCTAGAATTTTTATGACTAGCATTTGAATTAACAAACACGTAATTCAGAAAGACAGAGCTAGCTGATATACATGGTACAAAAAGCTAAAGAAAACTCTCGACCATTGTTGCCATCCTGTGATTATCTGGATATTTGCAGCACAAATCCACATGAATTGAATTGTTAATATATTCTATTTCCCACTTGCTTTTACACACGAGTATTCAATAATGTTCACATATAGACTGTTCTTAGGAGGGTTATGTTTACCTGCAGGTTCTTTCAAAGGAAGGCAGTGTGAATAGCCAAATTCCAAGCTGCAATTCTTCTTATTATGGCGAGTAGTTACCATGTACAAAAACATATTCTTTCTTCCATATGCCTCCATACACTAACAGTCACCTTATTGTCTTTAGCCCATTAGTTGGCCACAAATATTATTCTGTATCTCATCTTGGAGTTGGGAAATATCCAATTTTTCCACAAAAGAGGTTGTGAAATTCCAATTAACTGTAGTTTGACTAATAATCAATGGCTAACAAGTCTATAAATGACAAGCAGCAAATGAAATTAGCAAAGCAATATTTGACTTGAACCATTGGCCAACTCCATGAACAACTCTGAGGCAATTTCCCCAGTGATATGGCTGAAACTTAGGACAAGACAAGCTGTTGCATCTAATCAGCATTTGTTTATCATTTGGCTTTTCTTTCAAGCATTAAGCTTTCATTTGTTTGGCACACTAAGTCTGCCACCTTTCCCCTCATAGGACTTGCCAACAATCCACATGATGGTTCAATCACATCTACAGACAAGCAAACTAATCCATTATCTTCAAATCTCCTCCTAAGATATCAGAAATAAGAGCTATGGAGACAACATCTAACAATATTATAGTTAGTAAAGTAAAATACAAGCTATTTTATCTTCTCGTTGTATGGTTTTCCAGGCTCTCAAGATACTATTCATTATGCAAAAACAAAAAGTAAATCTCATTACATTGCACCCATCTTTTTACCAAGGAGAAACCTGTCAGATCTAATAGAAAACTAGACTCCCATCAGTTGATTTTGTAATTGGATGCAATGCATGCATTTTATAATTATCTTACTTAAGCCTCATAGACTGCCAATCTGATAGCTCAGAGTTGTGCAGAGATTGCAGTCTTTGCCCATTAGCTTCATAATCTCTAAATGCTTGTAATGTTGCTTGGACAGATATTGACACCTCCTCACGAGAACATGATGTTCTTGCCAGGTACTCCAAAGGATGCCACAATTTGACAATTGCCAAGTATCATCAAATTTAGTGACTGCTTTTACAACAAACAATTTACTTGGGAATTTATTTGCAAGACTAGGGTAAAATCTCTTAAAGAGGAAGCTTGTTTTTTTCCTGATTGCTTTTAAGAGCCCTACTAATGCTAGAAGAAGACCATCTCTGCAGTGCATAAACTAACAATGTGAATTTTTCCTTAAAAAGATAGTGCTAATCTTGGATTTGGAAAAGTCCTGCTTTATTCAGATCAGCCCAGCAACATGAGTCAGATTCTGTCTGATTGTATTCTATTATTTCCCCAAGAATATTGTTGCAGATTGTGAGAAAGAAGACTTTCAAAACCAACTTAAAGAATAAATAAATAATTTGTATGTTTGCTTATGTAATATTTATAGCTCACGTCTCTAATGCATTTTTCCCAGTTAAGATGGATAACCAGAATTTAAAAATTGTATGACAAAACTATACAATAGAGAATGCAAAAATGTGACATATATTTATTAATTGCAAGAATTATTTATTTATTTATTTATAAACTTTATTGGCCACCCATCTAATTATATTTATAAGAATATCTTATAAAAACTACACTACCAATGAAACCTATATAGGAAGGCCAACTAATTGGTGAAAAAACATGGAATCATAGAACTGGAACTCAACGATTGTCCATTCCAAGTCCCTAATGTGTTAAATCAATGTTTGTCAACCTTGAAGATATTAAGATGTATGAACTACTTGCTTAACTGGGGGATTCTGGGAGTTAAAGTTCAGAGATCTTAAAGTTGTAAAAGTTGAGAAACACTGTACTAAATCATATTGACTGTTCCGTCTGTTCTTTTCATTTCTGGTTGGGAATATGTATCACTTCATGAGGCCACCTGTTTCACAATTAACAATTTTTAGCATTGGGAAATTATTTTTAAATATCCAACCTGAACCTATTTCCCTGAAGTTTCAACTTATCATTTCTGTAGGGGTACTAATGAACAACAGTGTTTTCTCTCTCCCTTTTTCTCTTGACAAACATTTAGATGTGTGTTTACATATTGTTTTTTCATACTATTATTAACAATATCATGAAACATACCCATGAATAATATCAAACTACAAATACAATTTGTACCTTTAATTTTTTAAAAATCTGTTAAAGACCTAAAAATTATAGCATCAAACTATATATAGGCTTAAGATACAGAAGGATCTTGACAGACTTGAACATTGCGCACTCACTATCTATCAAAATGAAATTCAATGGTGAGAAAAGTAAGGTTCTATATTTAGGCAAGAAAAATCAGATACACAGATACAGTATATGTGGTACCTTGCTCAATAGTAGTAACTGTGAGAGAGATCTTGGAGTCCTAGTGGACAACCATTTAAATATGAGCCAGTGGTGTGCAGCAGCTGCCAAAAATGCCAACACAGTTCTAGGCTGCATAAAAAGAGGGATAGAATCAATATCATTAATGTTAATACCACTTTATAGTGCCTTCGTAAGGCCCCACTTGGAATACTGCATGCAGTTTTGGTTGCCACGATGTCAAAAAGATGTTGAGACTCTAGAAAGAGTGCAGAGAAGAACAACAAAGATGATTAGGGGACTGGAGGCTAAAACATATAAAGAATGGTTTCAGGAATTCCATATGTTTAGTCTAATGAAAAGAAAGACTAGGGGAGACATGATAGCAGTCTTCCAATATCTCAGGGGCTGCCACAAAGAAGAGGGAGTCAAGCTATTCTCCAAAGTACCTGAGGGCTGGAAAAGAGGCAATGGGTGGAAACTAATCAAGGGCAGAAGCAACTTTGAACTAAGGAGACATTTCCTAACAGTGAGAACAATTATTCAGTGGAACAACTTGCCTCCAGAAGTTGTGAATGTTCCAACACTGAAAGTTTTTAAAAATATATTGGATAACCATTTGTCTGAAGTGGTGTAGGGTTTTCTGCCTAGGCAGGGGGCTGGACTAGAAGACCTCTAAGGTCCCTTCCAAATCTGTTATTCTATTCAATACGTGTAATGCAACTGTTGTGGAATATAGTCTGGATTCCCAGGTGGGAGACAGTGCTTTCCAAGGAGCAAGAGACAGTGAAGTTTAAATAGTTGAGAAAAAAAAGATTTAAGATCTTTACAATTATGAAAGAATAATTCACTTTACAATTATTATAGGATAAATCAGTCTGTACATCCTACACATTTTAAACTATTGCCAAGTATAGAAAGATTTTGGTTTAAATCATATTTAAATCACACAGTCTAATAAGCATAAAGGCAAAATTGCTTCTAATTTTGCAGTCAGCTGGGGTTTGCATTTCCCACTTTATTACCCAAGGATATAATAACATTCATAATCATTACTGTTATGGAGCGGAGTTTTTTTAAAAAACAGCTTTTTAAAAAAAAATGAATTAAGTGGCCCAGATTGTAAGAATATGGGGGAATACAGTTCTAATGACTTTTATGAAAAATAATATGATTATTGGAATAAATAATAAGCCCTTTCATCTGGAGCATTACTTGTTTTGTTGATTCCAAATTTGTTTTGTTGATTCCAAAATTGATGAAGCCAAATGTTTTGAACTTTTTATATATTTGGGTAACTAAGGACAAATTAGGTGCCTTGAGATTCTTATTTTATTATTTGTTATTATCTATTTATATTGCATGTCTTAAATAAAACTCTTTAACAATTCCCTCTAATGTGTCCTAGATTCACTCACTTTTGCAGTATAATCCATAATACATTATGCAAAGTCTGGTGAACCCTTTTACTCTGTAAGCATGTCATATAAATATATTAAATAGATCTGGGGGTGAAATCCTTGGTTTACAAGTGTTTCTTTCTCTCTTAAAATTGAAGTGGAAAACCTCTAATCCCAGGAGCCCATTATATATGTAAGCTTTGGATATTTTTAAACAAAAGCATGTCTATTTTAGGGTCTACAGAACAAATCTAATCTATTTTCTATTTCAAAATAATAGGAAAGTCTGCTATCAAGCATCATCATGAGAGATCTGAGGATTTAAAAAAGGAGATTTGATAGATTTAGGCTCAGTGGCATAAAGACAATACAGAAATGTAACCAAACTTTAGAATCATCATTGCCATTAATTCGTTAGCCAATCTATTCAGGTTATAAAAGATAATAAACATAAGAAAGTTAATAATAAAAACATTTATTCGTTGTTTATTAAATAATTTGTACAGTGACCGATCTCAATGAAAGCGACTTTGGGCAGTCACAACAATCATAGTTTAGCCTGGGGTGGGATTCTACCAGTTCACACCTATTTGCTAGAACCAGGTGTTAACATTCTAAGCAGTTCGGAGAACCGGTTGTTAGAAGAAATTACTGGTGCAATCCTGTAAGGAAGGCAGGAAGGAAACATTCTGGTGTTGCTTACAGAAACTGCCTCTCGGTTAACCCTTATTACATTCTTGGCAGGACTAGACTTCCTGTCTCAGGAACATCTCTGGAGGTTTTTTTCCCTTCCTTTGCTGGTACTTTGCTTGTATGGAGTCACCATTCAAAGTTACAACAGCACTGAAAAAAGTGATGTATTACCATTTTTCACACTTACAGCTGTTGTAGCATCCCCATAGTCATGAGAGGGGAGGCAAGGAGATGCGTGCCTCGATGTGAGTGATACTGACTTGGCCACACCCAGCCAATAACATGACCACCAAGCCATGCCCACCAACTAAGCCATTCCCACAGAACCGGTTGTTAAAAATTTGAATCCCACCCCTGGTTTGGCCCTTTAAAAAATTGTGCACAATGATAAGACAAAGGATTCATTTAGAATCTCACCTAAAAGCTTTGAATATTTTCATATGAAGGTATAAAAGTACAATTTAGGTTGCAAACATGTACAGCACATTTGGCTTAAAACACTTTTCTCAGTTTAAACTGCATAGTCACTATGAAAAGTTGTCCCAACAGATATTTTTTAAAAATGATTTGTATTTTTGGGAGAATATTAGATTCAAATATGTGAGGAATATTGCATTAACCCAGTATAAGTCTTCCAATTAATTGTGATAAAAATATACCATAATTAATTCATAATAAGCCCTTTTAAAACAATTAAAAATATTCCATTTTTAGTTTAGGGAAGAGCAGAGAGGGGAAGATAAAGATTAATTATACATCTGACTATGACACCAGATAACTTCAACATCCATTTTTATTTTTGCCTAGCAACAAGACTATGTTAATCGAATGGAATGTTACCATGAGAATTATAGCAATATGTGAGGTGTTCTGCTTCTCCCTTTCCTTTTTCCCCATTTTTAATCTTCTTGAGCTTCAGGCTTGTAATTCAAATTTATATTTCACCTGAATTAATTGTACTGTAGATGGAGAGGGGAACTGGGAGAAACTATGAAAGGAAACACATGCAAAGCTCTGTCTTGGTAGTGGTAATATGGACTGCAAGATCCATAGAAGGAGCATTTTTCAGAACCAGATGTGAAGATATTCAGCAAGGCTAAAATCAGCAAATACCACCCAGTAACACTCAGAAATTTAGTAAGCTTACAAGAGAAATGGGCGATCATAAATATTTTAACATTACGGAAAAAAATGAAAATACTTGAAAGACTACTGTAAATGAAAGATTGTCCTCCATGGAATGCTGAGAAAGAAATGGATTTTTTTTTGGTAGAGCTAATGCATGGCTTCCTATTGATCAAGTAATTAAGCCAATTTTTATGACTGAATGTCGTAAGGTCTCATTATTGATATTTCCATATGATTTTTGTTTCCACAAAAAAAAAAAGAAACCCTTCCCATCACCATTTGAATTATAACCTCAGTNAAGGTCTCATTATTGATATTTCCATATGATTTTTGTTTCCACAAAAAAAAAAAGAAACCCTTCCCATCACCATTTGAATTATAACCTCAGTCTGCCTATCCAATTCAGCTTTCCAAAACCTCTCTATTTTAACAGAAACATTAATTCTGGCTGTGTTCAAAAGTAAGATCAATTATAGAGATACCTAGAGAACATCTGGAGGAAAGCTATGGCCAACCAAATACAGGTTAGAACCTTTTTTAAGGATTTACCTTCTGATTATAAGGATGGTGAAACATAATTATTTTTCTGCCTTTATTGCATCTGCAGATAGCTGAGCAGTGACCCTGTTTCCAGTAATTATATCTTTCCAGGTAAGAAGGAGCCAAGGAAGCCCCTGCAGAGTCACTGTGAGGAATATTCCTAGCATCTTTCAGATGAAATTGCTTGATTTTGCTTGGAGATGGACTCTGTCTGGGCAGACCCTTTGGAAGGGACAGCTATATGTCAGAGTTTGTTGTCTGGAATGAGTTTGACCCAGTTGCCTTCAAAGAAATGGATAGGTTCCTTGGGGAAATGGACCACCTGTTTCTGGACCATGCCACTCCTGGTCTTCCTAGGAGGTGGCATGTGGTTGGTTCCAAGCCATATTTAATGGCTATCTTCAGGATACCACCAGCTCTAAAGGAGGCAGCAATGCAACCCTTTCTCAAGAGGCCATTCTTAGACATATTCTTAGATAATTAGAAAGTTTTCATTCAGATTTCAATCTTCCTTTTTTAGGGAAAGTTATTTAGAGGATGGTTGGGACACAGATGCAAAATAAAATGGATTATCTGGAGCCTTTTCAGTCTAGGTTCAGACTTCTTGGCCACTCTCATTGATGTCCTTTGGAGGACTTGTGATAGGAGAGCTGCAACCATTCTGGCCTTCCTGCACATCTCAGTAGTGTTGATACCATAAATCCTTCTGGACTGGCTTTGAGGGAGACTAGGAGAATAGGAGACACTATATCACAGTGGTTGTTCCTTCCTGCATGGCCAGTTTCAGCTGAAGTTGAAGGAGAAGTTGAACTTGGGAGGAGAGAAGTCACGGGGATGACTCAGGGTTTGGGTTTTCACTTCTCCTTTTTAACATCTACATGAAATTCCTGGGAGAGACAATATGGGATCTGGTATGATTATAACCTGATGATACCCAATTATGTATCTCCACCCTTAGCGTGACAAGTGATACTGATTTACACTGAAATGTAAACTAAATTCAATCATGTTTAATTTCTTGCCTTGTCAAACCTGTGATGTTTTGGAGTATGGATCTCTTAAAAGTCAAATGTGACCCTCAGTCTCTACTCTATAAGTGGCTCTATAAGCCTAGAGCCATCCCAAAATCTCATGGCTGTTTCATGAAAAAGAAAAAAAGAAATGGGGAACTGCTGTCAGAAAAAAATATAAAAAGATGAAATGATACTTCAAGAAGTCCAAGAATCCTTATGGCATGTTAAAAAGTAATGATATTTTGATGGTATAAACTTCCATGAATCATCATATGCATGGAATATTATCCTGAGAGAACAGAACATATACCCATGAGGGAAATATAGTATAAACTGGTATAGAAGTCATTTTAATTTTGTATTAAATCCATGCATCTCCAGGGCTCTGCTCAATGAATCCTAAAACCTGCATAAATTATTTCCATGACTATGATGAACATGATTGGTAGCAAATGAAGTTAAATCAAGTTGGATGTGTTCGTTCACTCTGTTTATACCTTTATATAGCTACAGTATTAAAAATTAAGTTTTACTGAAAGATGGTTTTGGTCTCAAATGCTATTTTTCATTTGGATATAAAATCATTTTGCTAAGTATCAATAATGGTCTAACTAAGATTGGTTCCAAGAATAAAATTTTGTGTTAACAAAATACATACAATCCTAATGTCATATAGGCAGTCTGTGAATTGCTGTGAAAAAGAAGCAGCTTCTTTGTAAGAGATACCTAGAGAACATCTGGAGGAAAGCTATGGCCAACCAAGTACAGGTTAGAACCATTTTTAAGGATTTACCTTCTGGTTATAAGGATTGGTGAAGCACAATTATTTTTCTGCCTTTATTGCATCTGCAGATAGCTGAGCAGTGACCCTGTTTCCAGTAATTATATCTTTCCAGAAGAAACCGAGAGCCAAGGAAGCCCCTTGCAGAGTCACTGGAGGAATATTAAAGTGACACTACAAAATACATCGAATTCCTAAAGCCGCATGTCCCAGCTGCACCAATGGATGCAAGAGGATGTTAACAAAGACGTGAAAAAAAAGCTTGCGCATCACCATAAGTGAAAATAGCGATGGCAGTCCGCGTGTGTACTCATCATACTCATGTTCAATATGTCTCTATCCCATCCAGCATCACTCACTGAAGATTATCATAACCTGCACAAGTGGCAACTTGTCTTTGAATGGATGAGCTTTCCGCGTATACAATGTACACTCCGCGACATATGATATGGGCAACAAACGTTCTGATGTCCGTTATCATCCGTAAAAACGTCCGCTGTATCCTCTCGGCATCGCTTTGGACACGTCCTCCGATTCAACTTCACATCCTCTGCAGCTGAAGAACTGGACAAGAGGGAGGGAACGAAGGGTGACTGTGAACGCTCCACACAGCAATGAGTTAGCAATCGGAAATAAGCAAGGATGTAAGTGGAGTGCTATCCGTAGTATAGACACAGGATTAAAATGGACAAAAATACTTTGTATAGTAGAGCTTTATCTCAGATATTTAGGGTGTCTGGAGTATGTTGAGAGTAATGATAGAAGGACACCTAGACGAAAATCGATAAGTTTTCCATATAAAAAGGGGAGAAAAATCTACCTGGATCAGTCACTATCAGTGCCAGCAACCGTGTGTATGCAGCATCTCAATCAGCACCTTGTCTGCTTCACCTGCATGTGTTCCACAATCCATTCAAACTTGGTTTTCAATCGCACAAATGCAGAAATCGAATGGTCAGCTGCGATCATTCATCAACACGGAACCAAAACCCTGTCTCCAGACTGTTCAGCCTTTTGATGCACAACGCGCCACGCAGCAGCGAGACCGTCCAATGCGAGGCGGTGGCTCAAAAGGATGGATCGGTGAGAGAGATGGACGTTTGGACTGGTGATCAACAGCGAATGGTCGGAAGCTGAGAGAATGAAGAAGCACGTCGTGCATTTCCAGGCACATCTCAATGAGGATAGCCATCCAGCCATGTTTGGACGAATTGTAGAGTGTGCTGAGACCCAGGTTGAGCCAAGCCTGGCACCACCTTTTGTCCACTGGAGCCTGGACTGAAGGTGGCACTGCGACTCATGTGCCACCTGGCACTCTGGAACCGACAGACAAAAACATGCAAGTATGCATGGAGGGTGGCCAACACAACACCTATCAGCAAAGTGGTACAGAGAGTGATGCAGGCCTATCATCGAAGAATAGCGTGGGAGGAGCTGCTCCAGTGCCACCACCCACTCGAACAAGGCCTCGGAGGAAAGTTGCAGAACAGTGGTATCAGAGAGTGGAACTTTCCCCACCGTTGGAGCCATAGATGGAGAAGCAGCGATGGCCTGCAAAGCTCCAGCCCAGACTCAGAGGTCCACTTATTTCAACTCCAAGGGCTTCTGTCAGTATCATCCCTCGTTTGCGCAATGTTGATGCTGACGAAAGTTCATGAACATCGAATGCTTCAGGCAAGGGGTCAGCTTTCAGATAGGCCAGTATAAATACCAGTGACCGTCAAGGATGGCTTGGAACCGCAACCGTCTATCATGCGGGTTTTACCAGATCCGAGCCCCACCCAATGAACAGCAAATGTGCCCTACTTTAATTCAGTTGTGATGACGCTCTCCGTCAGAACCTACCTCATGAAAGCCCTACAGTTAGCATGATTACCTTACCCATGCAGAGAGGATCTTCAACTACAGGCTGTCAGGGCAAGACGGGGTGGTGGAGAACGCCTTTGGCATGCCTGGTCCAACAGGTTCGCAGGTACTTCTCACCACATGGTGGCAGCAATCACCCGCCACAGATTGTGAAGGAGCATCCTGGAAGCTTGCTGACACATCCACAACGAATCTCATGCACACCCGCTACCGCAGGTCTGTGCGAGAAGACCTTGTCAACCGTCAGACAAAGGGAATGGGGTACATGGAGCCTGGGGAATGGAGGCAAGGACAAACCCCTGCATTAGACGTGTGGATGTACAAGGTCAACCAGAGCTTCATGTGGAAGGGAAGCAGCGCAACTCCTGGAACACTGGTGCGACATCCCGCAGCTGGAGCAGTGGAGTGGCACAGACAGGATCTGATAAGGATGTTTATGGAATGCTTCCTTGAAGCTGTCGCAGGTAGCACTGATGCACGATTGTGGCCATGTATGTTTGAGGGCCCTCAATGAGATGGGCATAATAAAGAGCTTTGTTTATTTTGAAATGGCATTGATCAATGAATAAGATTGTTATTTTAAAAGGGCCATATGTTTGTGGCAGCTGGAGGGTGGAACGCATATCGGGTCCACTATGCCTTGGGCACTGGCAGGCGTATAATCTATCGACAAGCCTATCCGTTTAAGTCGTAATCGCCACAACTTCAGATCTTACCTGATCGTGCACAGCTATGAGCAAGAGCGACGGCTATGAGAGCATCCATTTTTCAAAGTTCTCCAACGGCGCAACATTCAACTGAGAATAAGAACAGAAGACTCAACCGCAAGTGTGTCTCAAGCAAAGATAACCTTTATTAATAACTGTCTTACACAGTAAACTGTATGACTTGTATTAAAAAACAAAATGAACAAGTAAAGTGTCTAAGCAAAGATAAGGTGCAACAAGGTAACAACGTATTCTTCAGTCATTCTCTGAGTCATGTCCCAGTGGTTCCTCAGTCTGTTAAGCTGCCAGGGGAGTGTGGAGATGGCTGTGGGCTAGGAGTGCTGGATCTGAGGTGCCATTGGCGTGCCTTTGGACCGGCGAGCAGTAACATACGAAGCGGGAATGGTGGTGTTCGGAAAACTCTCTAGCAGAACTCCCTCAGTCCTGTGAGCTTGAGAGGCGCTCTTCGCGAGACAAGTAACTGGGATGTCAAGGCACAAGACTGAGTGACAGACTGTCTCATCTGAGGGACTCTGGCACGTCGCGACGAGAGAGGAAGGAAGCAGGAGTGGATAAGCCCATGGGGCTAGTCTGGGTCGTGCGAGCTGAGTGCGACGCAGTCGTGGCACTCTGTGTGCATGCGAATGAGACGTGGCCTGAGACGGCGTGGAAAGGTCTGGTGGTTGTCGATGATGGGAAGGCCCTGGGTTGCATTCGTAGCCTGGTAGGTAAAGGGGCTGTTGAAAAGCCCGTGGAAAGGGCTGTGACCCATGCGCTGGGCTATTTAGAAGGGTTATGGCAGAAGTGCTTGTGATCTTTTCCTTCATCACCTGGTACTCAGGGCTTTGGGCATATCCCCTGCAACGGTGTGGCTACCGTTAGGTGATGAAATTCTGATTAGTAGTGTGGTGGCTGGAGGCCGCTCTGTCTCAGTGCGAGCAGGCTGAGAGAGCAAGAACTCTGTGATGGTACTTCAGTATGTGTCCTGATTGCCAGATACGGACAGTGTGGCCTCTGGCCCTCCTGTCTGTCTCTCTGCCTGCATCCTGTGGAGCTGGGGGTGGGAGGTGGGGGTGCGTTGGTCTCCTGGTGGCTAGCCACTTCTTCCTCCATTTGTGACGAGCAGGT
>BHFT01022984.1:19295-70244 GCA_004320025.1 Laticauda laticaudata | reverse complement strand
CTGCCTTTGATGCGTACCTGTGATGCTCGTTATTTTGAATCAGGGCCATCCTGAGCCACAACTACCAGGGAGGAAAGGGAGGGATAGGGAGGGGGAAAGGCGAGAGGCACCGGTGCTTGCTATTTCGAAAAAACTTTCCAAGTCAGAACGCATTACAGCCAACTCGACCAAGAATCCAAAGCAGAGTCAAAAGATTTCATGAGTACCTTTACGGCAGAACTTTTCGATCATCACTGACACAAACTGTTAGGAATCCTAGCAGAAACAAGCCAACCCCGAACATTTGTCACCTAGAATGACAGGTGGTCTGATTCCTGTGGCTGGCCTACACTACATGCTGCAATTCACCGCCAGGAAAACCTCCATGCCGACACCCTGAGCCATTTCCCCATTGCCATCAAGAGAAGACCAGCTTCACCATCTCCACATTTCAACTCGAGACCTGCCCAAACTGCCACTAACTGCGTGGGACATCACGGAGCCACCGCGAAGACCTTTGACAGCTCGCATCTGAATTGGGTAGGTAAGGCTGGCCGGGATGAGAACAAACTGAAGACTTTTAAGCAATTTCGCGCCCAAAGGACTGAACTGTCTTCAAAGGGCTGTTATTTTGTGGGTGACAGAGTGTGAACCAAAAGCTCCAGGAAGATATTTTTGTGCATGTTGCACGAGGGGCACCCAGGCATAGTCAAATGAAAGCCCTGGCAGGAGTTACTCTGGTGGACCAGGCTGGACAAGGAACATGACGTTGGGTGGAACATGCATGACTGTCAAAAAATCGGCCTCCCCCAAAGGAAAGAGTTAGGGAATGGCGAAATTCGCCCAGGGTCCATGGTCGAGACTACATATTGACTTTATGGTCTGACAAAAGGCACACTTTTTTTAATAGTTGTGGACCTTACTCGAGCTGGTTAGAAGTTCCTCTTCATGGCTTCCACAACCCGAGGCAGTAATGAAACAGCTAGACAAAGTTTTTGGCCACGCATTGGACTGCCTGACTGACTGGTGGCGCGACACATGGGCCCCAGTTACCGCATTAGCATTCGAGCAGTATTTAACTGCCAAGGGCATCCGACATGGCTTTAAACAGTGCTGGCCAATCCAAGCTGCAAACGGCAGGCTGAACACCATGTGTTCGGTACACTAAGGAGGGCCTGGATAGAATGGACAAGGGGGACGTGCAAGAAAAACTAAACCGATTACTACCTTACAGCATATTACCCCTAGCCAGCACACCAACAAAAGCCCAGAGAACTGCTAATGGGTAGGAAATTACCGTTCCTACCTGACAGATGCACCCCACTTTACACCTGGGATAAAACCCCCTGACTCCTCCAGCAAACCATGTATTTTGGAAATAGGCAACCTGGTTTATGTGAAAAAACCTCACAGGACCCGTTTATGGCTTCCACCATTGAGTTCACCAGTCACAGGCCCCGCGTCTTACGACTACGCCTAGATGATGAGAGAATGGAAGCGGCATATCAGACCAGCTTCGTTCCTCGCACCTCACGCAGAAAACAGCAGCACCAAAAATAAATACTGCAAAAAACAACCGAGGAGGTGGGGGAAATACAAAATAAATAGAAAAAAGGGAGAGATGAAGTCTCCCATAACAAGACAACAAACAGCTACACAAAGGCTATCAAACAAAATCAAAAAGAGCACTCACGGTTAGATTGAAAGCCCAAATGAGAAGTACGGGAGAGCAGGAGAATGAAGCAAGGCCTTCCTGGAAGGAGACAGCCAGGCCAGCTCAACCAACCCGACAACCAGCAGGAGCGGCAGAGCCATCTCAAACTGGCCCGAGGAGGGACTCAGTGAGCGGCCAAGGTGACTTCACCCTTCCAGGGTTCCTGTGGAGAAAGGAACAGAAGAGACAGCGATTCCCGTCGAACGCTCGGAAGACACGCTGAGACTTGAGCTGCCAGGTCAACCAGGACTCGAAAAGCCCACCGACCTGCGTGGAACACGTGAGGCATGCTGGGACTGAACCAAGGGGGGAGGGGTGTGATGGTATGAACTTGGTAGACTCCAAGTTTACCCATTGTGATTTGGCTGAAAAGGCTGTTCTGGATTGGCATAGGACCAATCTGATTGCCCGCCGGCGACAGAGGACACTTAAATGTGTCATTGGCCACAAGCCACGAGCAAGCGCTATATAAAGGGCGTGCCGCGCTTGGGCTCTTGTTCCGTTACCATTGCTTACTGAATTAATAAAGGTTTGTTGTGGACCAGTCTCGACAACTTATTTCTGGACGGAACAACTATCTATTCAGCATTTAAAACAGGGGATACATCAAGGTCAAATAAGGCTTTATAATATCACTCTATAAAACCTTAGTAAACCAACCTAGAGTACTACATTCAATTTTGGTCCCACTATAAAAAAGAAGTGAGACTCTAGAAGAGTGCAGAGAGGAGCAACCAGGATGATTTAGGGGACTGGAGACTAAAACATACATAAACGATGCAGGAACGGGCATGGCATCTAGTGAGAGAAGACCAGGGAGCAGGATTACAGTGGTTCCAATATTTGAGGGGTACTGCAGAGAGAAGGTTCAAGCTATTTTTCTAAAACACCTGTAGGCCAGACAGAGGAACAACTGGATGGAAACTGAACAAGGAGCAGATTTAAACCTGGAATATGGAGAAATTTCTGACAGTGAGAACAATCAACCAAATGGAAACAGTGTTGCCTCAGGCTTCGCTTCATCACTTGAGACTTTCAAGAAGAGATTGGACTGCTATTTGTCAGAAATGGTGTAGGGTCTCCTGCTTGGGCTAGATGACCTAGATTTCCAACTCTGTTAATCTAACTAACTATATGCTGGTGCCAGACTGGTCTGCCTGGTAGGCTGATATTAATACTCTGCATAATTTGTCAAATGACTTCAAATGGTTTTTATTTCAGACAATAATCTTCATGTCTTGCCTTAAGAAGAATATAAAACAATAATTATTTTAAAACTGGAATGCAATTAGCCGCCATTTGCATCATCTCAGCTCTCAGGGTTTTTCCCCCTTTTAACTGATGCAGAGAACATCAGTTTTAGATGAGAGGCCAAGATTATTATTATTATATTCCCTATTACAAGGTTTTACTGACAGGCATAATTAAAATAAATATTTTATATAGTCAAAAAATCTACTCAGGTTAAGGTCTATCCACAGTTAAATATATATATGTAATTTTTAAAAAATAGGAGAGTGACACTAGATATTATTGGCAGTTGTTATTTATTGGGTGCTTAGATACAAGTCACAAGTTGGAATTTCCTAGGAAACCTGAGGCTTTTTTGCCAAAGAATTTCACAAGATTAAACTGTATTTTTATGTTATTTATCAGTGGCAAAATTTGTTGTCTATCAATACTAAGGCGAAGATAATACATGAAGTTGTATGAACGACACTCTGCTTGAACTTTGCAGAAAATATTCTAATAGAGCAGATGGACAGGGAGCCAATGATTGTAGAACTGGTGGTTTCTTTTGGAGGATGTCTTCCCCACAGACTGTCCTCCCTTTTCTCTCCCTCCCTCTCCCTCCCTTTCTCTCTCCCTCTCTCTGTGTGTGTGGTGGGATTCAATTTTTTTTTTCTAATGGTTCTATGGGGCATGGCTTGGTGGGTGTGGCAGGCGAAGGATATTGTAAAATCTCCATTTTCTCCCCACTCCTGGGGGAAGGATACTCCAAAATCCCGTTCCCTTCCCACCCCACTAACCTACTTTCCAGCTTTGTTCTCCTGTGCAGGGCAACAAAAGAAGACACAGCCAATCAGCTGGGATGCAGCAGGCAGAGAATAGATGGGGGTGGGGCCAGTTAGAGGTGATATTTACTAGTTCTCCGAATTATTCAGAATTTCTGCTATCGGTTCTCCAGAAATGGTTGGAACCTCTGAATACTACCTCAGACGCACACACACATGTGCGCACATCACACACATCTTACTTTTAGAGCAACTTTCTCCTTTAGAGTGGTCAGAAAGATCAGTCATCCTTAAGTGAATGTTAAGGAAATTTTAGTATACGAAATCAAAAGAGCACAAGACTGGGTTAAGGTGACTGGGATTTGAAGGACACTAAAACTGAATATAATCAAATGTGTGTTGGTATTATTAACCTAAGTCAGCGCTTTTCTAAAGATATCAGATAGGTACACAGAAGATAACTCCAAACAATCATGTAATCCTAAAAATCAATACAAAATGTAGCAAATAGTTTAAACGGCAATAAAATAAAAACTATCCAGTTTGTAAAGTGGAATGCTTGTTCAATGAAATATTACTGTATTTTCACTGTCAGTAATCACTAACAAATAGTACTCCTATTTCATTCTCATATGCAGCATCCAGTACATTTACCTTTCATTGACAGTTTAGGGTTTCAGTCTTAGCTGACTCTACTCTCGATGGTCTGAGACATATGACTGATTGCTTTACTTGTTGACAATTAAGCAGTTAGATTACCAATTCGGTATTATGCTTTTTCTTTGCTTGTTTGAATCAAAGAAATGCCTAACTAACACCTATTTGGAAAACAGATGGTATATAGTGCAGGCCGCTTAATGTTTCTGTGAGAATCGGAAAGTTGCCTCAGAGGATGTAGATAAGAAAAGAATAAAATAGAAAAGGAAACAATTGCAATGACATCCTTCCTAAATTACTTGCTAGTACTCCAGAGGCCTACTTTGAGTTAACTGGTAATTTTTCATAGGCGAGATCTAATCTATGAGTATAAATTACTTTTTATGACTATTATTCCTTAATTGAAGGGCACCAATGTGTAATTCGCACACATGAAGCAGGAATTATTCTAACTTCAATTAACTGGAATGGAACTGAAACCTTTCTCAGTCTCACTTCTCTCTCATTTTCTCTCCCTTCCTCTCTGAATATGGGAGTACTGTTTGACATCTTCTATTTGCTTAAATTATTATGGAGAATTAGAGAGGAAATGAAAGAGAGAGGAAATTGGTTTCAACAGAGTGTTTTAGAACAGCATTCTCAATAGGAGAAAGGTATAATGATAGCAGTTGAAACAGCAGAAGACACATCTAGAACACCATGGAAGAAAAATAGTGAATCCAGGGCTGCTGTGAAGAACAGCAATAGGACTTAGACTTATATACCACTTCACAGTGTTTTACAGCCCTCTCTAAGTGGTTTACAGAGTCAGCCTATTGCACCCAACAATCAGGGTCCTCATTTTACTTATCTTGGAATGATAGAAGCAGGGATGGGATCCGACAGGGTTAACTACCGGTTCCGTGGTTTACGAGGTTCGGTGATTTACGATGTGCTTCCCTGCATGCTGCATGAGCACCTGTAAATCATCATCAGCTTGCTGCTTAAACAGCTGAGCAGTGCTGCGTGCAGAGAAACAGTGTTTGAAACAACACTTTTTTCTTGCTTTTTCAACTACAGCTGTGCCTCGCACGGCAGCTGAAGTTGAAAAAGCAGGAAATAAAGGTCAGGCAAGAGCCCAGGCGGGCGGGCGGGCCAAAACATTAGCAGACATAGAACCGGTTCTATGTCTGCTGCTCTTCAGAGCTGCCAGTTCTACAGAGCCGGATAGAACTGGTAGAATTCCACCCCTGGATGGAAGGGTGAATCAACCTTAAGCCTGGTGAGATTTGAACTGCCCAATTGCAAGCAGTCAGCAGAAGTACCCTACAGTACTACACTGTTAACTACTGCAACACCAAGAATACCAATATTCTTGGTATCACATAAAATTGCTCAGACAGATCACTCAGCATTTGCACTCTGATTATACAAATCTAGTTGAGGTGACTGAGAGTCTATCTTAAGGCCCATTTTGCTCACTTATTAGGAAGTGTTTTTTCCTTTCATTCTTAAATAAGTAGAAGGGATCCTTCGCTCTACTGCCCAATCACCTGTTGCTTATTATTTCATATCCATGTGGTAAGGGCCAATTTTGCCAATTCCTGGACCAAGATGCACTTCTAGACGTCAGTCATGGTCCACAATACCTCAGTGCAAGCTGTAATGGCTAAGCCATGCCATGGGATATCCATGTAATATCCCTGCTTTTCCAACTTCACTCATATCAGGAAGCTCTAGGATATGTAGTTCAAGGTGCTGGTTATCACCTACAAAATAATACATGGCTTTGCACTTAATTATTGCAGATTATCTCCCTCTCTTTGTTTTTACATGTCATGTTCAGTAATGACATGCTCCAGGCCTTACCTATTAAAGAATGTCATCAGATGAGATCCAAGAAGCATTTGACTTCATGGGATTTGAATAGCCCCAATCTTACTCTCCTTGAACCAACACAGTGGAATGGCTTACTCTGGAAGTTGTGGGTGCTCCATTGGTGAAGATTTTCAAGAAGAGACTGGATAGCTATTTGTCCAGAAAGGTATGGGGTCTCCTTGTGGGGAAAATGTTGGATTAGAAAACCCTCATGTTCTCTTCCAACTTTATTATTCTGCATTGTATTCTGTATTTTGGAGCATGCACAGCTTTATTTGCAAACATATTTAGAATGACATTACAGAATTTACCACAGGGGGACCATTAGAGAACATATTGCTTCCATCAGAAAGGATGGAAGCTATCTGTGTCTCTAGGCAAGTTATCTATGATTTGTGGACCATCAGAGAAAAGGCATCTCATAAACTGGGGAGAACAATGAAGGAGAAACAAATACCAATGGAGGAGATGTCAAAAAAGTCAACTTGCCACCTTCACAATTAAAACCCTGGGATTTTTTTTTTAACATACATGTGTCATGTTCAATGCACATTTAAAAAGATGAGGTTTCAGTCATATGGATGCATGCAACAGCTTGATTTTTTTTTTGGGGGGGGGACNAAAAAGATGAGGTTTCAGTCATATGGATGCATGCAACAGCTTGATTTTTTTTTTGGGGGGGGGACACACCACTCCCTGGAAGGAGGTTTTTAAGGACATATGCAGATCCATTCATTTGAGATCAGATATTTTTTCAAGCAGAGATAGAGCTTGGAGTCTCGTGCTATTACTATCTTTCTTTGCTAGCAACAGGGATGAGCAGCATGATTTCAATCCATTGCACACTTCTTTTAAATCTTTTTTTTTTACAATAAAGCTCTATCTCTGTGATTTTTTTTTTAAATGAGAGAGGTTGAAATTGAATCAATGCTTTATCTACTCCCCTGTTTTATGAAAAGTGATTCCCATTCTCTTTAAGTGAAAATTGAAATAGCCGTAAGCTGAGCAACCACCAACACGGCAAGATTTTTGATAAAATACAAATTTGTTGCCAAGTTTCTTTAAAGTGTTTGGGGGGGGGGGTAGAGCTCCTGCATTTTATTCACAGAGACAGAAATATTGCTATGGACCACATCTGAAGAATTGCTCAGTGGAACTGGGTAATTTTTTTCCCTCTTATGTATTCATTCATTATGGTGCAATATCTTTCAGATGGCTCTGGGAAAACCTATGTAAGTCAGCATGAATGACTTATATCCAAAAATACTCTAGGAGTTTAACACAATTGAATTAGGTACATGAATTTACATTTGCAATCTGCCTCTTTTCTAAAGCATCTGTTTAAATACAAACTAAAAGGCTGTAACTGGACAAAAGAAGACTACAATACATCATTTCTCCCCAAGTGATTTTGCCACTGTTGTGTGAACAGAATGGATGTGAATTTAATAGACCACATCTCTCTCTCACACACACACAACACACACACAACAGACACACAACACACAAACACAACAATCCAAACACATTGACTAGAATTTGTAATAGTTAAGAAGTGTGAAATATCAATCAATAAATCAAACAGTTTGAATTTCCTAACTCTGATTCGGTAGATATCAGCTAATGGTGCAGGTTATGGGATACATCTGTCCCAAGGATGCTTTTCCAAGCAGCAATTGGACTTTCTTGGTTACCAAGAAAATACAGTTGCTGTTTGGAAAAGCACCTTTGATTTTAGTTTACTTTATTGTCATTGCACCTCGTGCAACGAAATCAAACACCATCTTCAGTGCACATCATGACCATGAAAATAAGCACAAACACACATTCTTCATACTCCACACATTGAATTGAAAACCCCTGACACCGTACCAGCACTGCACTATACAGTAGAATTCAACAGAGCTACTTCCCAGGGATAAAAGCTGTTTTTCAGTCTATTTGTCCTTGTTTTTATTATCCTGTATGGTCTGCCAGATGGTAATAGTTTAAAAAAAAAAAGGAGGTGCCCAAGATAAGATGGATCTTTGAGAACATTTTGAACTTTCTTAAGGCAGCAGGAGCTATAAAGCTCTTCCAAAGAGGGGAGAGGGCAACCAATGATCTGGGCAATGACATTAACCCTCTGGAGTGCTGTCCTATCTACCACTGTGCAAACCATACAGAGGTGCAGTAAGTTAAGATACTCTCTGTGGTGCAGCGATAGAAGGTCACCAGCAGTTTTTCATCCAGTTGTTGTTTTCTGATAAGGCTCAGGTAGTATAACCTCTGCTGGGCCCTTTTGGCCAGTGCTGCAATGTGAGCACTCGAGGTAAGGTCCTCACGCAAATCAGCTGAGCTAAAAAAACAAGGTAATATAAGAGAGGTAATGGATGTGGGCGGGGCCAGCCAGAGGTGGTATTTGCCGGTTCTCCGAACTACTCAAAATTTCCACTAACAGTACGCCAGAACCCGTCCGAACTGGCTGAATACCACCTCTGCAACTGTACATGTAGAAACCTTACTGGGGTCTGGAAACCTTGCTGGGTCTACAAATGGCAACATTTGTATTATGCTTCTTAGAGGCATGGAGGAAAGGAGTTGATCCTGGATGACAGAGGAGAAGATTGGTTCAAAGGTTCATATTTTGAGACTTAAGGCCCGTGCACTTTCAGATGCAAAGAGGATGTAAAACGTTAAAAAAAGCTTGCTATCCGTTGGAAAACGTGATGCATCCGTTGTGTACTCATTGCATACGTGTTTCATATGCTCTATCCATCGAGCATCTGTCCACTGCAATTTCATCCACACAAGAAGTTTTGAGCTGCACAAAACGTCCTGGCACAATCACACTTCTTGTGAACAGCTAAGTTAGAACCTTCCGCCGCATACGAATGTAACGTCATATTCCGGCGAGCATTATAAGTGGGTCAGACAAACATTCTTAGTGTCCGTTTATCATCCACTTAAACGTCCACCTGTATCCTCCTCTAGCAAATCCTCCTGCGCTTCATCCCGCTCAACTACTCACACTCTACTGCAGGTTGGAACAACGGAAAGAGGAAGAAAACAAAAGGTAACACAGAAATGTCGTCACACAGCAGTTCAGGTTCCTAAGCACAGGGAGTAATAGCGAAAGGATGTCAAGCGCTATGCAATCTCACGCTTATACTTATGTATAGAGGATTAAAAAACCGGACAAAACCGTTTATCATTACTCTCCGGGATGTATTCTCATATCACTTTAGGATGTCTGCAGATATGCGTTAGCCAGTACTGTAGCAAAGGCCTCATACGCGGGTACAACCGATAGTTCTCTATAAAAAGGGAGAAGAAAATCATCGATCAGCATAGAGAGAGGATGCGTGAGCACATAAAACAGTAACTCCATAAGCTATGCGACTCGAGGAGGTATACATATCTTCACCCACACATAATCCTATATAACTATCCCAACAGACAATGCGACACGGAAGCATGTACACCAATATATGTATAAAGATATATACCCAACACTTTACGACGGTAAGAAAATAGAAACCAAGATATCAATAAGCAAGATAACCCTTATAAACTGTACTTAAGGATCAAAACTTAATACTATACCATTAAAAAAATAGCAATAGAACCTAAATGTAAACTGAATTGATGTGATATGCAAAGATAAAACCAAATTTCTTAAACTATATATAGCAATTAATAATAATGAAAAATAAGCAATGAACACAATATGGTAAACTGTAATTAAGTATGTTAAGGCTAAAGATACACACTTATATATAACTATTCTTAACGGTAAACTTTATGACATGATAGAATTTAACCCTCCGAAGTGTCTACATATAAGCGCAAGATAACATGACATACAACATCAAGTCCTCCTGACCAATGTATCTCAATCACTTAACTGAGAAGATCAATACCATAGCAGAGTACTCAGCTAGTATAGTGAGGACAAGTGGACTGTGAGAGAGTGAGACGTGATAGGCTTGAGGAGATGCTAGTCTAGAAGCACCATGGAGGTAGCTCTGGAGACCCGGGATCGCTACCAGAGATAAGAGTAGTAGATTAACAGAACTATCCAGGAGAGCACTGACTACGACAGGGAGGACTGAGAGGCCCTATACATCAGGACTGAGATTCAGACCCATATACGGATGACCAGAATTGTCCTTGCAGGACATAGCGCATGATAAAGGGAAGGAGAAAGAGAGAGAGATGAGACAGACAAGAGGATGCTGTAGGACTGATCATGGATCTGAGACAGACTGGGAGGGACGTGGCGGCATGTGGACAATGCGGTATGAAAAGACTCGGGCCTACTAGACTGGGGATCAGTCTCTCCCGCTTACTACTGTGTGGTCGAAGTGACCCGCTTCCGGTTAGTCGTAATAGCCTTGGTAGAGTGAGTGGGCTGTTGAAACGCTATGGAAGTGTCTGTGACAATCACCTGGGGTGGAGGCAGCAGAGCCTGGAAGCTGGGTAGGTCAGCAGCATATATTAAGCTGGCCTTGAGGGGCTTGTGCAGAAAGTGCTGTGCATGTCTCTAGTGCTTCATCACGTGTTACTCGTGCCTTCATGCAGGTTCCCCTCCCAGTCCCATGGCTCAATGCTACCCCGAGTGGATGACAGGGCTATCCCGTGGTCATTTCGGATCTCGACGGAGAGAGGTGTGCCTCGAAACCGCGGAACAAAAACGGCAGCCACACGCGACCGATGCGGTCTACTCGTGCGAGGGATGGTATAGTTGCTGTGCGTACTCAGGACTGATCGGAGAGATGAAGTTGCTGTGCTGGTCTTCATCGGTCGTACGCTGATCATCCAACCAGCCACCACTGTGGTTCGCTAGGCCCTCGCAGTCTGCCTGACCTCTGCCTGCATCCTCGTCGGGCTGGGCACGAGGTCGGGGGGTGGTTTGGCTCTCTGGGTGCGCTGTGATGGCTGTGGCCGTGTACCTACCATTTGGTCGACAATGCAGGGGCGTTACCATCACTCGCATGGGAATCCTCCAAGCGTTGCCCGGCATGGGGAGGCTGCAGCTACCAATGACCGAAGGAACTGCGTGGGCTGCCTGACAAGTGAGCCTGTCGGTGGGGGGTCTCCTAGCCCGTGACGCGGGCCCTCTGAAGACACTCTTGCCTGCACAGCGGCTCGCTGCAGCTCCTTGGCCTGGAGATGAAGAATAGGACTTGAGAATACATAAGAGAGGCTGAATATCATAGAAGAAGAAGAGAAGAAGAGAAAGGATATCAGAGAAGAGCTAGCTACCTCTAGTGACGTCTCCCCATCCGAGCAAGACTGCACTGGCCCATGAGCGTACATCCTCCCGTCAGTGAGCTTGACAGCGGCCTGCCCAGATTTCTTGAGGTGTAGCTTGCCATACCAGTGGTGCATGTGCTTCCACCATTCCTAGGATACTTCTGCAGTGTACCCCAGGCTCTCGCCTTGTCTCTCCAAGCTGCCTGCTTCTTCTTGGGTCGTCCGATACAGTCCTGTGGCCCTTTCTCCAAGGTACTCGTTCTCCCTCAGCCATTCCACCACCTCCATTCTCATGCTCCTACGAAACAGTGTACTGTTTCCTCTCTCCCTTCTCCCCTTCCCTTGCCTCTTCCTCACTCTGCAGGGGTTCAAGCAGGGCACTTCAGGGCTTGAGCAGCAGGGCCTTCTAGGGGGCTTGAGCAGCAGGGCCTTCAGGGCGTTGAGCAGCAGGGCCTTCAGGGGCTTTTGACGCCAGCAGGGCCTTTCAGGGGGGCTTGAGCAGCGGTGGGGAGGGCCTTCAGGGCTACTGAGCAGCAGGACCCTGTCAGGGGCTTGAGCAGCAGGCGCCTTCAGGGCTTGAGCGGCAGCTGGCCTTCAGGGCGGCTTGAGCAGCAGGGGCCTTCGCGCATGGGCTTTGAGGGCCTTGGGACTGGGTCCACCAAGCAACCGCAGCTAGCAGCAGCAGCTTTCAGAGTCAGCCACCAGGGCGTGGGATGCTGCGTTCTGGACGCCGTCTTCAACATTGCCAGGCGTTTGGAACGGAGTTAGGCACGGGCTTCCTCTTCTTGGCACTGACTAACGAACCATTCGGTGTTCCTGCCTAGATGGTATGTGGCAGGCATGTCTTTGTCCTCTGTATGCTGACTGCATGCGTGCTGCATCCTTTTATATCCCATTGGAGCTTGACTCAAGTTCATACTCCCCCGGCAAGCTGCACAGCTGAACGCTTTGCCATCCGGCGAGTATTACATACACGCGTCGGCATCCCCTTTGTTTCCTATAGGGCATCCCATGATTGCATCGCGCTTCGATGCCGCTATGCATCCGACCCCCTTGCGCTAGGTGCGGCGTCCACTTTTGAAAATTTCTCCCCGCGAACCACCTTGAGTGTCATCCGGGTTCCAGTCCAGCTGTCCATCCGCTAGGCTTCCTTGAACAGTCCATTTAACATCACTCACATATACCCACGTCCATTCTCTTTCTGTATCTATTCTGTTCTGTTTTATGCAAATCTTGGAGCGGATGACAATGGATGGAGCCACCCCCAAAATTTTGCTTGTCCACTGTGTCCTTTATGCATACGTTTTGCTTCCGTCGGCCAGTGGGACCGGGCCTTTAATCCTCACCTATGCCACATACTGTCAGTCAAGATCTTGGCTTTTAGCTCAAAAGATTGTCTTCTTTGAAATCATAAATACTTCATTATCATGTTGGCTTCTTTTTGACCCAGCTTTGGAAATAACTGTAGTTCTGTTGAGAAAGATATATTGTTGACCTCAACCTAAAATAGCATCAACACTATCAACCTATGATGCTTGTAAGGTTGGTGTGTTCCTGTGGAAAGGACTGTTCTAGAAGCTCATAAAGACAGAAAGTGAGAGAGAAAGAGAGAGACCCAGACAGATAACAGCTGGACGAAGAAAGGTATCATTTGCCCCTTTCTGAACCTATTCTTCAAAAACAGTTGGATCAGATAATATCCTCTAGTGCAGGGGTGGCAAGGGTGTGTGAAGGTTGCCTCCTGTAGCACACTGCCAGCCACATGGCCTGGTTTTCAGCCCGGGTTTGGGCCCAGTTTCGGCAGACAGAGTGTTGCAGGAGGCCATGGAGGGTGAAAACAAGATGCAGGGGGCCCACCTGTGGCCCATTTTAGCCACCAGAGGCACCGCTGGCCAGTCCCTTCATATTTCCAGGCCGGGTTTAAGCACCCTGTAGGCCAAATCCAGCCCAAGGGCCTTGAGTTTGGCAGCCCTTTTCTAGTGCAATATAATTTCTTTGATTTTATGTGCAGCTTCTTTGAGTCTATTGTTGCCAATGTAGGATTTCAGGACCCGATAGAACTGCCAACAAATTCAAGCAAATTGTAAATGCCATCTTTTCTACCCATCCTCTCCCAGATCTCCTTTTTTTGTTTTTTTGTTTTTTTTGTCCTCTATCTTGGCAGTGAGGAATCTTTCTGCCCAAGCAATTCATGGAAAGCCCTCAAGAAAAGAGAAACAGCTTGTTCAAAAAGCTCAGCAACCGGTCCTCTGGGAAATGAATTTGGCCAATGTTAAACAAAGGCAAGGTTGTTTCTCCTAGGTTACTTTTGCAACTGAATCCAGGGAGGTTGATATAATTGATGTAGGTTGTACTGGGACACGAGAGATCCGTACAAGGAGGTTGGAAATGGTGTGTCTACATCACTATTTGGCTGCACAGAAGCGAAATTAATAATGACAAGACATGCACAGAGGGCACATTAGATCTGAGGATCCAAAGGTCTTCAATAAGAAAAGTTTCAAAGGCCACCCTCAGGATAGACCTTTGGGCTTTTGCGTGCTACAAAATGAAAGGGACTGAAGCATGAGATTCTCCTGAAAAAAAAATCGTATTCAAGTTGCAGAGTTTTCAGCGACAAAGGAGCATATGGGTCCTCCATCAAGCAGGTTCTTGTTCACCTAAATTACTTAAGAGAAGCGGAGTCTCAGGAGAGGCTTAAGAGAAATGGAGGCACTGGAGAGGCTCTTTATTCAGAATAATATACAACCAAACTTAAGTTCTGTTTCGGCCTTTAAGGTTATAAGGGATGTACTTCAATGAAGTTTACAGGTATTTATACATACTGTTGAATTTACAGTGCTCTTACATTTGTACAGAATCCCTCTACAGTCTGATCCAGGATGGTTTCTTGAGATGTTTTCCTCTCAAAATTCTAGGCAGAAAAGCAATGTTCTTTTCTGGTACAGAAGTCTTATTTCAAAGCAATAATGGCTGAGGCTGTAATCCTAAATCTATTTAACTGGAAGGGGAAAAACACTCATTGTAGAAGTATGTTGTTCATAGCTTCTGAGTGATATTCTATTTGTAGCTGGACTGGGGGAGAAATGGGAGGTAGAATCCAGATGTATTCAGGAGTACATCGTGTTTACAAAATTTCAAATTCACTTCTGACAATTCCTCTTCATTTAGTTGCCTGGTTTCTTCCTGAAGTAATGGGTGACAAAACCTTGAAGCAGCAACAGCCCAGTCATGGAATGAGGGAAGAATACTGGTTTAACCCTGGTAGAGCTAAGAATGGTTTAAAGCTGTTCATTCTAGACTGGTGTGAGAAACCATGGGGGTAGTAAGAAAAATATGTTTGCTTGGATTTGTTGAGGTTATGATTGAATACAAAGTGAGGAAAATACCTTGGAACCTCTTTCCATTGTTGAGCTGAAGTGTTCCTGATCAACCTTATAGCAACCCTAGTGGCACAATGGTAAGAGTACAATATTGCAGTAGTACCTCTGCCCACAGCCTGAAGTTCAATCCTGACAGAGCTTGAAGTTCACTTAACCTTCCATCCTTCCAAGGTTGGTAAAATGAGGACCCAGATTGTTGGGGGTAATATGCTGACATTGTAAACCACTCTTAGGGTGCTGTAAAGCACTATTGAGTGGTATATACATCTAAGTATTCTTGCTCTTGCTATTATTATCAGAAGGTCATGACCCCAGCCCTGCCAACTCTCACGGTTGTGCCGTGAGTCTCACGATTTTTTGTTATGTCTCACAGTCTCACGACAAGGCTCCTCAATCTCACGCCAAATTTAAAATGCCTTTTTTTTTTTATAACCACCGTTATATGGTGGTGAGGAGGGCCCGGAATCCCCTGGTTCAGCCAGCGGTTATTCAGTCAGGTGGTTCAATGACCGCTTGGAAGGAAAATCCCCACCTTCTCCCTCTCGGTGGCCGTGCCTCGATTTGCACACAGAGCAGCAACTTAGCGAGGCGGCTTCCCGCGATGAGAGTCTTGGCTCTCACACTCCCTGTCAGCTGGCCTTAGCAGCCCTTGCCTCAAGTAAAACACGCGCGAAGTCGGGCACCATTTTTCTCCTGGATGGACGATGAGCCGCAACTGCTGTTTCAGAGAAGTCGCGCCCAAAGCTCTGTCCTCCCAGATCTTTCTGACGTGAGCCTTTGGTTCTTGGCCATCTTCGCAGGGCGTTGAGTCGGCGTTGATCGCCACCGTGTTGCTCAGAAACGGGATAGCCTGAACCAGATCGAAGTTAATTGGGGGAGGGGTGTTTCTGTGCTGGGATCTACTCAAAAATAGTTATAATTTCCTGTTCCAGCTCTTGGGGAAATATTGGTAATTATGCCATCGTAACTGGAGTGGGAAACTCAGAAATAAACAAAGATTCGGGACTTTGGGTAGTGATAGAAGAAAGAATGCTGAGGCCAAGGTTGTTTGTAATTTACATACTAAATTATGTCTGATGCGTTATCAGTTCTAAAATTGGTCATAACTGAATGTAATTTGGGATTATTGTTTCGATTTTGTGCCTCATTTATCCATGTATTGAAACACAGGTAAAAGATCTTATATTTATGGAATTAAGTTCGAATATTTATGTGGTATGTTTCACGTGACCGTGATCTAGAATCTCCAGATTTTTTTTCATGGGTCTCCAGATTTTCCTTTATCGGGGGTTGGCAGGTCTGTGACCCCAGGACACTGTAAATATGTCATAAATATGAGTTAGTTGCTAATCATCTGAATTTTGATCATGTGATGTAAGTGTGAAAACTGGCCATAAGTCACTTTTTACAGTGCTGCTGTAACTTGGTTACTAAACAAACTATTGTAAGTTGACAATGACCCGTACTTGGAATACCTTTCTATAACACTAAGTGTTATAGTCTATTCACTTGGAAATTATTGCATTTGAGTACATCCCTGTCAAGTAACTGAGAGGGATCTTGGAGTCTTAGTGGACAAGCAGCTAAATATCACCCAGCAGTGTGCAGCAGCAGCGAAAAAAGCTAATGCAATCCTAAATTGCATTAATAGAGGGATACAACTGAGATCAAGTGAGGCACTAAAACTACTCTGTAAAGCCTTAGTAAGACCATACCTGGAGTACTGCAATCAGTTTTGGCACCACATTATAAAAAAAATGTTGAGACTCTAGAAAGAGTACAGAGAAGAGCAACCAGGATGATTCGGGGACTGGAGGCTAAAACATATAATGAAGGATTGCAGGAACTGGGCTTGGCTAGTCTAGTAAAGAGAAGGACCAGGGGAGACATGATAATGGTCTTCCAATATTTGAGGGGCTGCCACAGAGAGGAAGGAGTCAAGCTATTTTCTAATGTGCCTGTAGGCCAGACAAGGAATAATGGATGGAAACTGAACAAGGAGAGATTCAACCTAGAAATAAGGAGAAACTTTCTAACAGTGAGAACTATCAGCCAGTGGAACAGCTTGCCCTCAGAAGTTGTGGAAGAGCCATCACTTGAGACTTTCAAGAAGAGATTGGAGTCCCATCTGTCAGAAATGGTATAGGGTCTCCAGGGTTGGACTAGATAACCTACAAGGTCCCTTCCAACTCTGATTATCTGTTATCTGTAATCTGACATCCTATGCAGAGTAGATTGTTGAACACCTTTTTTGTAACTGAATTATAAATGCATGGATAAAGCCAAGGGCTACTTTGTGCCACCAATCTCATTTATTCCTTCAACAAAGATGAGCTTCCAAAATAAAATCCTGCAAGTCCAAAAGGCCATTTGCTGGATAATTCTTTCCTGTTATTTTTTTTTTCCCCATCAGATTGTTAAGGCTTCTGTAAAAAGTTTATTTCATTCCTTTTATTGAAACTTATCTTACTCTTGGTGGGCATTAAACCTTTGCTATGTATTTCTTTATACATCTGTCATCTCTGCACAGGATAAGCAAAATAATGATTGTGGAGTTGTCCTTAGGACATCTTTCAGAGTGCTGGAGCCAGAGGGAGAAGGTTAACTGATGGGCCTCCAGAGGCAGGCAGTATAAGACAAGTGCAGATGCTGTATTCAATACACACCCAGCTGCGAAAGAACCTACACAGCTTTTTATCTGAATATCCTTTCATGTTCTGATATTGTGGGTTCTTCTTAGTGTGTTACCCGGGCAATATGATAAACAGTTTTGTTGTTTAAATGGTACAGTTCCTCTTATTGAGGTATACCACTGTCAGAGGTATCAGAGGTGGTATTCAGCAGGTTCTGACCAGTTCTGGAGAACCGGTAGTGGAAAGTTTGAGTAGTTCAGAGAATGGCAAATACCACCTCTGACTGGCCCCGCCCCCATCTATTCTCTGCCTCCTGAGTCCCAGCTGATTGGCTGGGTCTTCTTTTGTTGCCCTGCACATGAGAACGGAGCTGAAAAGCAGGTTAGTGGTATAGGGTGGGAATGGAAATTTTGCAGTAACCTTCCCCTATCATGCCCACCAAGCCATGCCCACCAAACCATGCCATGCCCACCAAGCCACACCCACAGAACCAGTAGTTAAAAAATTTGAATCCCACCACTGCTATGTATAGATATACATGTAGTACAGGTAGTCCTTGACTTACAGTCACAATTGAGTGCAACAGTTATGTTACTCAGTGAAACATTTGTGAAATGAGTTTTGCCACAGTTGTTAAGTGAATCACCTCAGATGTTAAGTTAGTAACACGGTTAAGTGAATTTGCTTTCCCCATTGACTTGGTGTATCAGAAGGTCACAGAAGCTGATCACATGACCCCCAAGGCACTGCAACCGTCAGTTGCCAAACATCTGAATTTTGATCATGTGACCATGCAACGGTCATAAGTGTCAAGAACGGTCATAAGTTGCTTCTTTCAGTGCTGTTGTAACTTCAAACAGCCACTTCCTGTACTTCCTGTATTTGATTTACGACCTTAACGGAGCCTGCCCATTACAATCATAAAGCAAATCATCACGGTACCAACCCATGTTTACAACCTTTTCTTCCCACAGTCATTAAGTGAACCCATTGTTCCTTTAGCATGGTACTATACAGTCACTATCCATACTAGCTGGATGGAGACAATAAGAGTTACAGCTTAAGAGATCTGGAAGGTACCAGCTAGGTGAGGCTGATCTAAATCCACATGTTTATTTTGTTTTTCCACTGCAAAAGTAAACTCTGTGATTTAATCTAAATTGTAGCTCTTATAGAATTGAAGGCAAAAGAAGAAGAAGAGCAGAGAATTAGATGGCTAGAGAGAGTCATTGATGCAATGAACATGAATTTGGTCAAATTCTGGGAGATGGTGGAGGATGGGAGAATGCGCTGGCCTTCTGTGGTCCATGGGGCTGCATGGAACATGACTTAACAATTTAACTACTGCAGAAGAACAACAGATCTCATAGAGCAAAGTTCCCCAATCTTTCTGGCTTTGTAGTCTGATGGGGGGGGGGGGGAGAGGGATAGTTTCATGTGAGCAGCAGGCAAGCACATGCCCACATGCAGCTCCATTTGCACAAGCAGCAGGCATGCACACTCACAGCTCATGCCAATGGATTGCACACACATGTTCATACATCCATTCGTGCAAATGGGGATCTGCAGCCCAGTTCCAAATGGCTTGAGGCCTAGTAATGGGCCGCAGCCCAGGGGTTGGAGACCCCTGTTGTAGAGGGCCCAGCCTTTATTTTGGGTTATAAAACACACAGGAGACTGAAACTGAATGTTGTCATTAAAAGGAATTTAAAATATTTCTTTGCTTGACAGCCTTTCACTGCCTTTCTGCAGCACAGCATCAATTCTGTTAAGTGCCTAAAACAGGGGTGTCAAACTCAAGGCAGTGCAGGTTGGATCTGGTCCATGGGATGCTTCGATCTGGCCCACGGGACCGCCCTGGAAACAGTGAAGGACTGGCCCACAATGCCTCTGCCAATGGAAACAGAGCTCAGGATGGTCACACGTGGCCCTCACAAGCTTCGCTTTCACTGGCAGAGGGTTGCAGGAGGCCGTTTCAGCCAAAAATGAAGCTTAGGAGCCTGTTTTCACTGGCAGAGTGCTTGGACCACCACAAGCACCCTGACATGAGTGACATCGAGCTGGCCGGGCTCACCCTGGCCATGTCTCCTATCCCAAGGCCAAACACAACCCTGATGTGTTCAAACTCAATGAGATCAAGTTTGGCACCCTTGGCCTAGAACATCTAGAACTGTGAGTGTTTTCCCTCTCTAATTTGTGCAGATTTTACATGCAAATAAATCAGTCGTTTTCTCCAAGGATTCTAAGTTAGGAACACTTCACCTGAATAAATGATAACAAGAGTAGAAATGCAGGTCTTCAGAGGGATTGGTGTCCATCAGGAGAAGGTAAACATGTAGGTAAAAGAACATGCATAGCAACATCATCATAGAAATGCAATAAACTCTGTTTTTCTGTCACATGTCAGAATGCAAGGACACAATGCATGCTGACATCTCCCCAAGTGTGTTATTATTTGAATTTTATCATAGTTTGCTGAAAGCAGTGTCCTTTCTAGGAGTACTTCATTTTCTTAAAAACAAAAGCAAAGTTCACTTTTCAAAACTTCAGCAAAACAGAGTTCTTCTTCTAGATCAGTAGTGACTTACCTTTTCAGCACCGAGTGTCAAAATGTGAGTGTGTGTGTGCACTCATACAGCAGGAATTGGAAGAGAAGCTCCCTGATGTGCATGCATAGGAGCTACAGAAACCAAAAGCTTAGATTCCCGTCATGCCAGCCACCTGGTCTTCCGGTTTCTAACGTGCATGCACGCACGCATGAAGACTGGCTGGCTGGGGAGCTGCTCTTCTGGTTGCTGGCACTGCCATGTGCACAAAGACCAGCTGTCTGGCACGCATTCATGCTCCAGAACCTGGAAGAGCAGAGGTTGATGGCTGACATTTCCAGAGAGATGGCTCTGCATGCCACTACCAGAAGGCATGACATAGGTTTGCCATCATGGTTCTAGGCATCAGAGTTGTTGCATAACTTCATTGGATAGGGGATATCAATGCTAAATATGTTTTTGAGGTGTTTGTCCCCATTTTGATCTTGATTCTGGAAATTCATGGCCAATCGACAAAGTTTTAATGCATAGTTTTTAGGTACATAAGATATATTTGAGGAGTAAGGATTTTGTTTCTTTTAAGGGTCTGGAATCATTGGTACTTTTGTATAGTTTTTCTTCACAGAACTGTAGGATTGTATTGCTGTTGTTGATTTTCCATGATGCAGATCATTCCATTATCAAAAACATCTGGAACTACCACATAAAACAGAGTAGTTGTCAACTCCAAAGGAGTCCAATCAGTGGTGCAATTCAAATTTTTTTTACTACCAGTTCTGTGGGCGTGGCTTATTTGGTGAGCGTGGCTTGTGGTCATGTGACTGGGTGGGTGTGGCTTGGTGGTCATGTCACTGGATGGGCGTGCTTGGTTCTCATGTGACTGGGTGTGCGTGGCCAACTCAATGTTACTCACATCAAGGAGTGCCTCACCTGGCCCCTCCCCTCCCAGCCATTCCTTGTCACCCAGCCTCAACTTATCTATAGTTCTGTAAAAATGGTTGTTTCACGCTTTTTTAACTTATTTCTGCTATTTACTATAGATGTAGATTTCATAGACTGACTGGAAAGGAGGAAATGGCTCACAGCTATTACTTCAAGTAGTGTAACAGGCAATGAGCTTTTAACGCGGCGCTGGCCACAAAGAAAGGGGGACAATGTATTTTCCAAAGAGCAGAATGCAAACAAGAAACATGAATGGGAAACTGACGAAGGAGAAGCACCTAAAGACTAAGGAGAGAACTTCCTGACAGTGGAAACCAATTACGCGAGTGGAACTGCCTGTCCCAGGAAGTTCTGGTGCTCAATCATAGGTAGATTTTTAAGAGAAAGAATGAAGCGCCAATTTTTCTCTGAATGGTATGGGGTTCACACCAAGGTCCTGTCTAAGGATTAGTTTTCTGACACCTTTCCGAGGCATTTCTACATCAGAGTTTGGGCATCCCTTCAGTTTTCTTGCCTGGAGCTGGGGTATGTTCCTAGAAGACCTCCAAGGTCCCTTTTCAAACTCTTGTTAAACGGTTATTTTATGCTCTGGACTATTGACATTGAATGCATGTAACCCTGAAAAATATGTGGTGTAGCCCTGGGCAAAGAAGTAGAAGAAAATATTTATAGTGTGGGGAACATGTAAAATATTATCAATGATAATTAATGGAAAGCAATTAAAAATAATAGGTGCAGAGGTTTTAATCTCTCTCTCTTCTATTTATTATAATTTTTATGTATTTATTTATTTATTATTTATTTATTTATTTATTTATTCTCCTCAAACACACAACACACACACCACACACACACGGCACTTAACAGCAAGCATTCTTGGAAGCAGGCTCCTTTAAATTTCGCAAGGCTTGAGGGGATTCCGCCCACCCCTTTGTTCAGACTGTTCTGGCTAACTCCAGGGCACTTTATTCAAGCAAGAGGGGAAGCGTGCTATACGCGTCCCATGGAAGAAAAAATCCTTGGAGAAGAGTTTTAAAAACCTGCTTCCAATGTATTTCTTTTAGCATTGCAAAGTGCTGCCAAGCTCGATTCACCCCCCCCCCGCCATGCAGACGCAATCTTTCTCACTCCCGGACACTTTAACTTACATGGGGGAAAGTGATCACTCTGCAGGGCGTGCCTGCCTTTCTTCTTTTCCCAGGGAGAAGAGGATGTGAGGGAACGGGAAAGCTAGGAGGGCAATCGCAAGTGAGAGAGTGGGCGCAGGTTGGGCGGTTGTTGCCAGGGTTGCACGTTTTGGTGACGCCATGCGAATAAACGCTACCAATCTCGCTGCGCGGTCACAAAATAGTACGAACCGGGATTGAATAGCAACTTCTTGAGGTTCCAATAAATTAAATACAAAATAGAAGTTTTATCTTTTTTCACAAAGGCAATTGGAACAGCCTTAAGCCCACTGTCCACTGCACACACAGATGGAAGAGAGGATATAAATGGGAGAAACACTTGCCATTTTCGTTTGGTTATAAACGATTCATCCGTTCTGTACTGCATTGCTCCATTTTTCATCCCTCTCTATCACATCGCAGCATCATCGCTTGAGTTCCATCTGCTCAAAAGTGTTTGAAGCGCGGTCAAACTGTTTGAGCGGAAAATGTATGCCAACGCGTCCATATCTGCATCCTCAACGCAATACGGAGAAAACATTCCGTTCAACATCGTCAGTCATCTCATTACACAGTACCGCTATATCTGGCTAGGCATCCGCTGCGCTATCACGCAAACTCAAATCTGCTCCAGCGGAAAACAGCACAGGGAGGAAGCGAAATGGATGCGGAACAGGACACAAAGCTGTTTAGTAGCACGGTATGGAGAAAGGATTGAAAGTGGATGCAGCCTACGTATACAAAGCATTTTAACAACGAAAAAACGTTTTGCGAGGAGGACCTATCTCGGATATTAAGGAGTCTAGGAGATGCCTAGCAGGATGCAAAAGGACACATAGTGGCAAACAGCCTATATTGCCTATAAAAAGGGGGAGCACGTCACCTGGATGCGTCATTTTCAAGTTCGGGGGCAGACGCCGCTGCTGTGCAGACGCTCGTGCAGGCCTTCTATGCGTGGCTCTCTTGCTGCCACAGGCATCCATTGATGTCGCACCATGGATCGTAACACACTTCTTTTGGTAGGCGCAACCATCATTGCTGCAAGCAGGGCGAAGCGCATCTACAGGCTCTTTCAAGCTGTTCTACAGGAAAGAAAAGAAGGCGTGCAGAAGTGTCGTGGTCCAAAGATGGATTCGGAGAAGAAGGCAGGTAAGCGGACTTGCAACAGCTGATGGTGTGGCGAGGAACGAGAGACATGTGGCATTCCAGAACTTCTATGAGGAGCCTCAGCCATGGTTTTGATGAAGTTGTGGAGCGGTGACAGCCCTTAGGTTGACAAGCAGAGCACGCAACTTCCAGCCCAGCCTGGGATCCCGGAGGTCAAAGTGGGCACTGACTCTGCACCACAGTGCGCTCGAAGGGAACATTCTCAGGAGCATGCGGTACGGGGCTGGAAAGGGTGCCTGACAACGAATAACACCGATTCACATTGTGTCAGGGAAGTGGTGGCAGGCCATCAGTCGAGAAGATACATGGAGGAACGCTCCACTTCAGTGGCCCCTCCACGTGAATGAAAGAAGGCTGGAAGAAGTTGCAGAGGGCAGTGGTATCAGAGGTTTGGAACTTCCCCCTCACATGTTGGTAGCCATAGGATGGCAAGAACATGGCCTGCAAAGCTCCAGCCAAGTCGGCGGTTCCACTTATTTAACTACAGAGGCTTTTCAGCATCATCCCTCTTCACCATTGGGTCGATGGCTAGAACTACAAGTTAATGTACAAATCGACTGCTTCAGGGGGCAACGGGGTGCATGTTTCAAGAGCCCAGGGTGATCAGACGGCAGTTGACCGTGAGGAGGGGCTGGAATGCCCTTCATCAATGGGCCTGTCCTCAGGATCCTCGCCCCCTGCCAAGCAAACGCAAAATGGGCAAAACTTCATCCGTGGGGGAGTGACGCCTTCTCCTCAGAACCTACCTTCATGAAGCCTACCACTTCGCAATCCTCACCGTGTGAAGAGAAGGATTTCAATCGCAGGGTTCAGGAACAAGAGCGGGTGGTGAGAACTGCCTTGGTCATCCTGGCCAAAGCTTCCAGGTACTTCTCACCACCATGGGCAGGCATCGTCGCACAGACGTGAGGGGATCATGGGGAAGACTTGCTGAGGCATCCTGCAAAATCTCATGGCGGCACCCGACTTCTCCAGTCTTGCCAGAACGGCTCGCGGTGACCCTCGACAACAAGGCAATTGGGACATGGAGGGCCTGGGGAATGGAGGCCAAGGCAAAACCTGATAGAGCACTAAGGATGCTCAGAGGCCGCCAACAGAGCTTCACGGAAGGGGTAAGAAGCAGCGCAACCTCCTGGTAGACAATGCTGTGCACCTCCCAGCTCCGCGGAGCACTGGGAGTGGGAAGACAGGGATGATAGAGTGATTACATTGGATGGCTTCCTTCACCCTGTCTCATCAGCGACGTGATGAGATTGGGCTATGTATGTTGGGTGGCCTACGAATGAAGCAGGGCATTTTAATAAAGAGTGTGTTAATCTTGACATGGTGGATCGATGGCTGACATTATTACTGATAATGAAAGGGGCCATAGGTGTGGCACCTTGGGAGGTGGAGCCAAACAGTCCCACTATATGATGGTATCCAGCAGATGGCGACTGCGGGAGGCTCCCAGACAATGGATACACGTTGGCATTAAACTGCACCCTGCTACCACAACCCTAGTACATCACAATGAGTTTCCACATTACACCCGGCATGTGCCAGAGCCTGTGTTCTAGCAGTGGCCTGGGAAAAGTGGTAGGCGACGACGAGGAGAGAAGTCCCACTATGCTTGGGCACTGGAGGTTATCTATACCGCACAGCTATTACCCAATCCCGAAAACGTATCCTGGCCCATCCCACGCTGAATTACCCATGCCCAAAAGGTATCCCTGCCATCTTCCTTATCTCGTCTATCCTTACCTCACCAAATAGATGTAAAGTGCTTAACCATTTCTAAAGTTTCGCACAAGACTTGTATTTAATGAAATAAATGAAGCAAGTATGTGAAGCAAAAGAAATATCTTATATTTAACAGCTGTAAAAGAAAAATGGACCGCAAGTCAAGTGTCCAAAGGAAAATGAAAGTCAACAGGTGAACATCCAGTCTCTGGCACTCTACTTGTCACTCGGGAGCGCGTGCCGGGTTCTCGAGGGGTGAGGGTCCAGGGGCTGTGGAGGTGGCTGCTGCTGGGAGTGGCTGGTCTGAAGAGCCCACTGGGGTGGGCGGCTGGCCCCGAGAGGACATACAGGAGGGGTGTGTGTGAGGAAGCTGCTCCGCAACAGCTGGCTCAGCCCCGTGATGTTGAGAGCTCCTTCTCCAATGACATGGGGGTGTCATGCCCCAATACCGAAGCAGATGTACTGAGGCGCGGGCTTGGCTGTGGGATGGAGGAAGGAGCAGTGTAGGTGGGGCTGTCTGGTCTGCAGCTGGGTGAGGACTGGCGTGGGGTGGCATTCAAGTGGCATGGGTGGCATCGGTGTGTGTGGGTGGCAATCGGTGGGCATCAGTGGCACTGGTGCGTCCGATGTACTGTGCCTGGACTGGGAAGGGCTGCCTGTGCTGCTGGACCTCCTGGTAGCCGTAGCCTTAGTTGGGTAGGGCCCGTGCGAAAGCCTTGGAAGAGCAGTGACATCACACTGGGGTGGGAGGACAGGGCCTGGACTGGGTGGGAGCAAGTTAATGTTAATCGTGGAAGGGTTGTGAAGAAAGATCGGTGATCCTGTCCTTCACCACCTATTACTCAGGTTCCGCCATGTTCATGAGGGTCTGGTTCATAGGTGGAGGGAAGGGCTTGCGGTTGGAGGATGGGGCGTCGTGTTGTACCTAGCTGAGAGAGGAGATCTAGCCTGCTCCTGATGGTGTCTCTTATCTCCAGCAGGACAGTGGTGGCTCTGCCCCTCCGGTTTGCTCCTCTCTGCCTTTCTGTGGAGTTGGAGCTGGGGGTGGATGCGGGTTGGGCTGTGGTGGAAGTTGCCTCGTCTTCCTTTCTCCCACTGCGTCAGGGGGTCCTCCACGTGCTCCACCTGTGTCGTGTGCAGCTGTCGGGGGGTCTCTGTCGTGGGACAACTCCACAGATACCTGCCTGGAGACAAGGAGCTGACTCTTCTGCCAGACAGATGACTGGCTGCTTCAGCAGGCTGCTGAGAGAGAGGGTTGTGAGCTGGGGCTGCTCCTCGGTGGCGGATCTCACCCTCCAGGAAGCTGCACCTGGCCAATCACGTAGTCTCTCTGTCCATCAGCTTGACCGGCGAGCCTGGCCAGATTCTTTGAGGTGCAGCTTTCCGTACGCGAGGTGTGCATCTGCTTCCACCAGCTGAGGAGCACCTCCGAAGTGTAGCCAGGCTCTCCGCTTCTCTCTCCAGCAGCCCTGCTTCCTTTGGTGTCGTGATAGAGCCTGTGTCCCTTCCACCATAGATACTCGTTCTCCCCTAGCCACTCCAGGCACCTCCTTCTCAATGTTCCTCTTTCATGTTGTATTGCCTCCTCTCCCGTTCCACGCGTCTGCCTCTTCCTCTCCTCTTGGCAGGGCCATATTGGGCCCTCATCAGAGGGGCTTCGTGTTGTAGGGGCTGCTCCTCCACACCACCAGGGGCAGCAGCAGACAGTAGAGCAAACCAGTGACAGCAAGCAGCGACAGGACACGGCTAGCACGGGCGGGACCCAGGAGCACGCAGCAGGTACCAGCAGGACCAAGAGGGCACGAGATAGGCCAGGAGCACGAGCAAGGATTGCGAGAAGGGCACCGCAGCAGGGACGGTAAAAGCAGTGGCGAGCAGAGTAGCGCATAGCAGAAGGCACAGGACCAGGGAGCAGCGTGCCAGCAGAGTAAGCTACCGCAGAAGCGCACCACCACTCAAGGAGGCAAGTGCCAGCAGACAAAGCACCACCCTGCCAGAAGAGCAGGGCATGCCAGCAGAAGCCCCAGTACCAGAAGATCGAGGCCGGGCAGCAGAAGCCCCAGCAGAAGCTGAGTCAGGGCCAGGGGGTGGGAGGTTGGCCCTGTCCCTCTTGCCAGGGCTGGCAGCAGATTGCAGAGCTTCCATTTCTTCCCCATGGTTGTTGGGTTGCTGGCTGGCTGGCTGGCTGGCTGGCTGGAGAGCTGTGTCTGGAAGCAGGGTCTTTCCTCTGAATTTTGACCTGCTTGGGAGCTGCTTCCCTTTATTATCCGCGCGGGGCTGACTCAATGTATCCTTCCCACATGCGCTGTGAACGCTAGGCATCACTAGGCATCCATAGGCATCCGCTAGGCATCCACTAGGCTTCCGCTCTGCATCCGCTTCAATCCGCTAGGCTTCCGCTGTGATCCGCTTCATCCGCTCGGCGTCCGCTCTGCATCCGCTCTTTCTGTTCCGCGTCGCTTTGCTGTGCTCCCACGGAAGCCTTGCAGATGTGCCATCTGCTCCCATCCACGTTCCAATCCGCTAGGCTTTCCGTGGGGAGAGTCTGGCTTTCCGTCGCTGTCCCTAACCGTCCTCCGCCCCGTCACTCGTATCCAGTTTCGTGTTGTCCGCTCTGGTTATGCAAATTTTTGCCTCTTTTGAGAGCGGATAACAACGGATGGAAGATTTTTCTCGTCCGCTGTGTCCATTTTACAAACGTTTTGCATCCGTCAGCCAGTGTGACAGAGCCTTTAGGCAATTCAGCCTAAGTCATTCCTGACTTTTGGTTTAGAGTTTCCTGCCTGAGCAGGGGGTTGGACTAGAAGACCTCCAAGGTGCCTTCCAACTCTGTTATTCTTTAGAGAGAGATTTAGAGACAGTTGAAAGTTCTGCTGTCTGCAAGGGGGCACCTCATTATCTTGGTGTTGTTACTTTCTTATGCTTAAATTCTATGTTGTTATTTGTCAGTCACTCAGAGAATTCCAAAATGGAGTGACAAATAACACAGCACAACAGATTAATGGTCAATAAAAATTCTTGGAGATGAAGTTATCTCTCAGGATTTGAGCCATCAAAAAAATATACTTCGCTTACTAAAGAACATCTTGGAAAATAAACATCAATGTTTGTTCATCAGTGAGTCTTGTGATATCTCCAAATATTTCTCAGATGTCACATGTGTGAAAATAAGTTTTTTTGGAGGCATTCAAAACCATGAAATGAATTCCTTCTCTTCGACTGAAGGTTTTATCAGCTTTAAATGCTTGTTTACTTGCAATGCTACATACCATTTTGATATAAAACAAACTTTACCAAAGTGTTCAGATTCTTAGGGCCAGTAGACTGTAATTATGTGTCATTGAAGTTCTTAAGTTATTAGAGCAATTTTCTTCCCTAAGCCCAAGAATATAGAAAAGCCCTAAAATATCTCATTTTTCCTCTTTTATTACAGTTATTAATAAGGTATCATTCTTATCATCCATTATGCAAAGGGCATTATAGTTATGTCAACTCGTTTTTTTTATAAAGGATAAAATGTTTTTTTTTTCATCTCATAATTAAAGGTTGTTTCCCCAGTTTCTTTAATTAAACCCCGTTATGAACAGAAATATGCTATTTGAAAGTGGAAAAAAAATATTAATGGAAGGTTTATGGAGTCTTGGTTTTTCTAAAGCAACTTGTGAACTTTTGTCCCTGGAAAAATTGAAGGATTTAATCCCAGTTCTCTGCTTTGAGCGATGAACTGTAAGGTTAAAGATTAATATTTGCAATTTTCTGTGCCTCTTAAACAGTTGAAGCCTTTAAATTACAGAAAGCCACACAATTTTGGAAAGAGAAAAAAATGGCGAGGGAGCTGGGGCTGAATCCAGCATGTTGTATGAACCAACAGGGGTTGGTTCCCTGGCTGGAACTGAAGAAGAAAATTTGTGTCAGGAATTGAAATGAATTTCTGTTCGTGACACACTGTTCCTCCATCTCTTTCCCCTTATTATCTTAAAGGTAAATAAATAAATAACTAAAACAACCTCAGCCAGACAGGTCTTCTCAGTGCCCTCTCAATGGGAAATGTAAATAATACCTAATGAGCTTCAATTTACGGCTTCCCTGAGCTGTAAAACAAATTGCAAAGGAAGTGTCAGTTAGTGTGCCATTCTGTATTGAAATCAGCCTATCTTCTTCAAAAACGCCTGTAGTCATTTATAATACATAGCGTTATTACAATAAATACCCAAGGATTTGTAGTGGGAATGATGAGTCACTTGTAAATGGTTGCAAAGTGGTTAAAGAACAAAATGTATTTACATAGCACCTAACTCCTGATACATTTGAAAGTAGTTGGCCTGATGAAAACAGCAGAGCCATAATCTGAAAAATACATCTGAAAAATACATTATTATTATTGTTGTTGCTGCTGTTGTAATGTTTTTCTCCCCTTTCTTCTCTTTTGACTTGCAGGTTTCTTGAGCACTGGGGATCAAGCAGCTAAAGGGAATTATGGCCTTCTTGATCTCATTCAGGCCTTGAGATGGACTAGTGAAAATATTGGGTTCTTTGGGGGCGACCCGCTGAGAATAACTGTTTTTGGATCTGGTGCCGGTGGTTCATGTGTCAATCTCTTGACTTTATCCCATTATTCTGAAGGTAACCGTTGGAGCAATTCAACCAAAGGTATTATTGCAGGTTGCAAATTTTGATGATTTTGGTGTCTGCATGCCACCATGATGCCTACTCTGTGATGCTCTTGCATATATGTTCTTGATGTATCTAAATAATACCCCCCCCAAAATAAGTCCACTTTTGATTTGAGGTTATGTACCTACACTTTATGCAAACTGAATTTCTATGTATTTCTTCTGCCGTAACAGTTTTTTTCTCTCCTATACATGTACGTATGTTTGTCTCTGTGTAATAGGTTTACTTTAGTTGGTTTGTTTAGTTTAGCTAGTCTAGTTTAGTTAGGCTTCAGGAAAGTGTATAATAATTATGGTTACAAGTTCTTTCGCAAGCACAATAAGGGGGCATTGATAATTAAAACAAAAAACAAACCTGCAATAGCAATAGCACTTAGACTCCGCTTTACAGTACTTTACAGCCCTCTCTAAGCAGTTTACAGCATGTTGCCCCCAACAATCTGGGTCCTCATTTTACCCACCTCGGAAGGATGGAAGGGTGAGTCAACCTTGAGCTTGGTGAGAATTCAACTGCCAAGCTGCAGGCAGCCAGCAGTCAACAAAAGTAGTCTGCAGTACTGCACTCTAACCACTGCGCCACCATGACTCAATCATACTTCCAGAATAGTGCAGATGCAAATTAATAAGTAATTTTTTTAATTAATTAATTAATCCATCTATTTATTTAATACACTGCTTTTCTATAGCAAAACGCATTTCACATATGCAGTAAATAAATAACAATTTGTAAAAAATTGTTTTGATGCCATAATAATTGCCAATTATTCATAAACTAGATTCCTATTTTCCCATTAGTGAACAATAATTTGGAAAATTATCAGTTGTGATCCACTATATAGCCTGACTACATTGTGCTGTTTGAGTATTTATTTAATGAAGGAAAGTTTGATGGTATTGAAGACTGTGAATCCCTCATACTAGTTGCTTTTCCAGTTTGGTTCTTCTTTTCATGATTAAATTATGTACTTGGTATAAAAAAAAATTGTGTTTTTTAATTCCATCCCATCTTGAAACCCACCGTTATCTAATGAAACAATGTGGTGGAATTCAAAGGAGATATTCTTCCATTTGGCAGTGTTTTACACAATGATGTAGTGTCGTGAATGGTCACCAAGGCAGGTGGCCAGAAATGAGGATTAGATGAAATCATGGCTATTGATGCCTACTAATCATACTTGGAAGATGTATCCAGTTGTTTCTTGGAAGAAGCCTACTCTTAAAGTCAAGGTTGTGAGCTTTGCAAAGTATTTCAAAAGCACTTGAGATTCCATTAAAACTGTGAATTTGAAAAGATATGCCTTCAATTTGATCCATCAATGCTTTCTAAAGTTTTTAAACACATAAATTGGAACATTTTTTTTCCCAATGAAACTCGATGAAAACACAAGTACAGTTCATGCTAGCAAAACTTTTTCTTGTGAGAAAGTGGGTATATATTTTCTTTCCATTTCTACATCTATGTCTATCAAGATATTGAATGAGGAACATTTTCTGGAGAGAGAGTTAGTGACATTTGCACCATTCAAAATCTGGTTTGTGATCAGAGGCACAATTAATAGTAAGAGGATGGCAAACTCATTAAGTTTAAGTCACTCCTTCCAGCTTATCTTCATGGAATAAAATCTTTTTCTTCTCTGGAAGTATCAAAGACTTGTAGTCCTTTCCTTTTTGCACAAAACCCCTCAACCTTGCTAATGTCCTTAAAGAAAAAATCTCAAATTTGTCTTTTTCCTCGACACTCTTCTTTCAGTTATGTTGGGAGGTTTACATTTGAACCATAGTAGTGAGGATGAAAATGAAAGTTAATATCCAGTTCTTCCAAAACTGCAAAAAATTGAGGTTGGAATGTGTTTATCTTGTACTGTGCTAGGAAGAGTTGGAAGTCAATGCCCCTTTTTCTTTCTTTTTCTCTTCCCCCTTGTATTTCATACCCCCTTTTCCTGTTTGCTTTCCCTACCTTTATTTCTTATTTTCTTTTTGTATTTTATATATTAAAATTAAAATGATAAATGATGGGAAAAAATAGAAGGAGGATGGCAAACTCATTTAGTATGAAGAAATGAGCACTTAGTCAAAAAAAGCTTTTATTTTGAATCTGTTGTGAATTACATTTGGTACTACCCAAGGAAAAGACTAAAATTATAGATGTATCAAGGTTATTATTGTGGTTTTTCTTTTACTCAGTATATCTAATTCTTTTCTGCATGGAAAGCTGGAAGCCAAAGAAAATAATTCTCTCTCCTATTTAGCACATTTACACCATTTACCATAAAATAAAATAAAGTAAAGTAATACAATTAAAAAACAAAAACAATCACTTCTTATTTTCTATTGACTCACTTGCAAGAAGAGAAACCATAATTGATTTTTCATGTTTTGTTGATATGGATTTATTTTAATTAAATTCAACCCTTCCATAGAATCCAAGACACCTTACAGACATTGTGAATTAAAAAAGAAACTTTTAAACATTGGGAAAGGGCTGTCCAAAATAGTCAGCTTTCTTTAAATCAATGTCCAACATTGTAGAGAAATTTGAAATTTTTTTTTGAGGAAAAAATTCATGCTCTGTATTGGACTACAATAATATCACGACTTGAACAAATTGAGCTTTTTATGGGAAATAATTTCAGTCTATCATTTAATTCCTGAGTGGATCATTTTGTTCTAATAATTTGTGGCACCTTTTGCAGAAGCCTATGAAAAAAGCTTCCACTTAAAACTGGGATATAAATGACTTGTTCATTCACTGTCTTCTCTCTTCTTTTAATTTGTGTAATTTCAATCTCTTTGTGACAACCTATGAGTAGTAATTACATCAACTTACCTCTCTACACATTTGGCCTCCAAACCAGAACCATAACTTGGGACAGATTTATTTCCAATTCTGATTTAGCAAACAAGCCTACATTACTGTTACAAGGCTGGGTGTACTTAGTAAAAGATGGTCTGCCTGAAAAAAGGACAGGGAAGTAGAGCTCTGTGCTCTGGTTCAAAATACGTTTCCTTAAAATGTTCTAGTGAATTTTTCCAAGTTCTCTGAGTCCCAAAAAGTTCTCTGAGTCCCAAAAAGTAAAAAAAAAATTACTGAGAACAGTAGGTAGTCAGAACAAGCTGCTTGTTTTCTCAGTAACCATTTCTAGATGACTGTCTAGTAGAGTTTGCTAGCTGTTTCCTACCACATAATTCAGAAGAAGTGGCAAAGTGGGTGATTTTTAGCATTCTTCTTGAACATTGAATCAACAAGACACATTAGTTTGATACCTACTGCAGGCCCTACACTCTCTGATCTTAACAAACCAATAAAGCACATTTTATATTAGTACATTTACAAATACTATATAATTTACAGTTATTTGCTGAATATATTACAGAATCTAGCCTGAGTTTTTGTTACCAGCAAACACGGCCCATTTTCTGATGTCAATGTACAAGAAGATAACTATAGATAGAAAACATGCACAAACCTTTCCTTCATTCTTTTCCTGTTTCCTCTACCATCGTATTATAGATTAAATTAGTTGTTTGACATAGAAAAGAAAGTGGCTGACTGATGGCCTTTGCTCAGTGATTTATAGGAATCCAGTCTATTTTGATGAACTGCAGTGGTTAGAGTTGCAGGCTGCCTGCAATTGGGCAATTCCAATCCCACCAGGCTCAAGGTTGACTCAGCCTTCCATCCTTCTGAGGTGGGTAAAATGAGGACCCAGATTTTTGGGGGCCATATGCTGACTCTGTAAACTGCTTAGAGAAGGCTGTAAAGCCCTGTAAAGCAGTATATAAGTCTAAGTGCTACTGCTATTGTTATTTTGAAATGCACCTGGCATTTCCAGATGAATGTTCTCTTAGAAGCAATTGTTTCCAAATTCACTGCATCTATTTGGGAACCACTGCCAAATTAGATTTCAAGCATGAATCCATTCACTCTCTCACTATTTAATTTTTTTAATTGCTTAGTACTTTGCAAGCACCCTGTCAGGTTAGAAGCAGATGGTCATTTTTAAGAGAAAATGAAAGAAGCCAGCAGAGCCTATACAGATAATCCTTGACTTACAACTGGTTCACTTAATAACCATTTGAAATTACAGTAGTTAGAATGCAGTACTGGAAAGCTAACTCATTGCTCAATCCAGCAGTTCTCTCCTGACCGGCTCAAAATTGATTCAGCCTTCCATCCTTCCAAGGTTGGTAAAATGAGGACCCAGATTGTTGGGGGCAATATGATGACTCTGTCAACTGCTTCAAGAGGGCTGAAAACAGGGGTGGGATTTTACTGGTTTGGACCAGTTTGGGCGAACCACATGTTAAAGTTACATCTGGCTTGCCAAACTGGTATTTCAACCAACCAGCTGCCCCACCCCACCTGCCCTGCTCGTCCCAGGAGTCAGAAATCTTTTGAACCCGCCAAACACCATCATACAATCCTGCATAATGCTCAGCTGCAAATTACCCAAATTCACGAGATCAGCAAATCTTGTAAGATTTCTGCCTCCTCGTCCTGAAATATTCCAAGTTCTCATATGAGAAAATAGAAAAAAATATGCATGTTCTCTCTGGTGAGATTACAAGCAATTTTGTAAGGTCCTGAGCTTTCAGGAACCCTCAGGAGAACTGACAAGAGTTCAGAGTATTGCCAATATTTAATAACGTCCAAGTCTCTGTAGTGTGAGATCTGCTCACGTGTCAGTCTTTTCAGTGTCATAATCATTGCAACTTCAAATAGCAGTTAAATGAATGGTTGTAATTCAAGAATCACCTGTACTTGCATCAGGTCTTTTGGAACTTTTAAACTTTTCACTGCCCTTAAACGATGCTGAGAACTATTAAATTGCATGGTCCTGTGTTTTCAGACAGAGAGATCCTTCCCTCATTTCAAAGAAGGATTCTTATTTTCCAATTTATTTTTTGATTTCAGCTGTAAGGTTCTTGAAGTCGCATTCATTCAATTCAAATACCTTATTTTACTGGGCTCCACCATTAATTGACTGGCCTCCACCATTAATTGCTCATGCTGCTCTAATCCTTCAAGAGAAGTGCTTCCAAATATACGGGGCCGTTCAAAACACTCATATCTTTTAATCAATAAAGCAGTCAAATCTTTCTGTAGCTCCACAAAATTAATTCTTCATCTACTCCAGGTTGCTTTTGAGGTTTCACCTTTGAACCATGGATATGTAAGAGATTTTTTTTTTTATTCTTCCAAAATGCCTCTGAAAAAAAAAATGTGTAGCAAACTTATTGTGATATAACAAATCTATTTCCTGATAGATTCAATAGCAAGTTAGAAATTATTTAAACACACACAAAGAGAGACCAGAGGTGGTATTCAGCAGGTTCTAATCAGTTCTGGAGAACTGGTAGCAGAAATTTTGAGTAGTTCTGAGCCAGTAATTACCACCTCTGACTTGTCCCGGCCCCATCTATTCTCCACCTCCCGAGTCCCAGATGATTGGCTGGGTCTTCTTTTGTCGCCCTGCACAGAAGAATGGAGCTGGAAAGCAGGTTTGTGGGGTGAGGTGGGAATGGAGTTTTTTACATTATCCTTCCCCTGTCATGCCCACCAATCCCTGCCCACAGAACCAGTAGTAAAAAAAATTGAATCCCACCACTGACAGAGACATATACACATACACCAGGGAAGGGAGAATTGTTTACATTTTTTGTTTGTGTAAACATGAGCCTCATTATTTTGAACAGGTAATACTTCTATGGAAGCCTGTTCTAGTCCCATCAGACACAAACCCAGCTGGGTGACCTTGGCCAGTCACCCTCTCTCAGCCCTGGGAAGGAGGCAATGGTAAAACACTTTAATGCAGGGGGGGGATTCAATTTTTTTAACAAGTGGTTCTGTGGGCGTGGCTTAGTTGGTGGGAATGGCTTGCTGATCATGTGACTGGGTGGGTGGGCATGGCCAACTCAACATCACTCACATCAAGGGGCGCTTCTCCTTGCCTGACCTCTCATGACAGTGGGGATGCTGCAATGGTCGTAAGTGTGAAAAATTGTCATAAGTCACTTTTTTCAGTGCCATAGTAACTTTGAATGGTCACAAGTTTTACACAAAACTCAAAAAACGGTATGTCAATCTTCCTAGCTAGACAAGAAGCCTTGCTGAATGTCACTCATCTTGATTCCTTGTCATTAAAAGCTTCTTTCTGGAAGCTCTGCTTCATTATTCAATTATTTCTTCAAAGTGCTATCTTCAAGTGTATTCCAACAAGGCAGTATTTCCTCCAACAGCTGAGTGTAAATACAGCTTAGACAACCCGCTTCCCCTTAAGTCTCTCTAGGTCACAACATGCCCAATGGATGGAAAGAGATGTAAGGAGAGAAACACTTGCCATCCATCTGGTTATACGCGATGCATTTCGTTTGTGTAACTTCCACTGCCGTCGTTTTTTCTACTCTCTATCTGATCCACATCTCATTCGACTAATATTTCATCCGCCTCATCAAGTTATTGAGCTTGTCACAAACTTTTTTGAGCAGATAATTGTAATCCAACACACGCGTGCCATATTACTATTCTCGTATCGTCGAAAAGGGAACACATCATATAGACGTTCTGTCGTCTCTATCAGTCGTACGTGTTTCCGCTATATCGCTCTGTGAGCATGTTTATCATTTTAGGCACGCCGTGCGCATAGTTCGAGATCTGGCTGATTTAGCTCTAAGTCCGCGGTCTCCTTCGCGGATATAACAGACTACAAGGGGACAGAAGAAGCAACAGTACAGACCATCAGAACGTGCACGCAGTGTTTATGTCAGCACGGACGTAGAAAGGTATGGTAATGTCGGTATGCAAGGTCTTCGGTCATATAATAAGCATTAAATAACGTGTTAAACTGAAGACACCGTTCGCACGACTCGGGGCACGCTTGATCTCAGATTTTATGAATGTCTGGCAGGATGCTAGAGGAATGCAGAAGACACCTTAGCAGAAAACCATATATTCCTAAAAAAGGGGGAGGAAATCACCTGGATCTCACTTTCAGTCTAGCAGCCCTGCTGTGCAGACCTCTTCAGCCTTCGCTCTTGCTCTTACTCGTTCCACAGCATCGAGTCATCTCCACCATGGATCAACTCACACACTCTTTTTGGATAGCCACCATCATTCTACAACAGGGCGAAGCCATCTAACAGGCTCTTTTCACCTGTTCTATGCAAAGAAAGGGAGGAGGCCAAGAGTGTCTGGGTCCGAAGATGGATTCGCCAGAAGAGCAGAGTACGACTTGTATAACAAGCTGATGGTGGAGCTGAGGAACGAAGACCCTCGTGCATTCCAGAACTTTCATGAGGATGCCTCCAGCCATGTTTAATGAAGTTTGTGGAGCATCTGAGCTCTCAGGTTGATCATAGCAGAGCACCAACTTCTGCCTATGCCTGGACCTGGACTCAAAGGTAGCACTGACTCTGCACCACCTTGGCCTCAGGCACCAGTGCTACAGAGCATGCAGTACAGCTGACGGTGCCAAACTATACACCATATCAGCATTGTGTGTTCAGAGAAGTGGTGCAGGCCATCATCGAAGAAACCTGGCAGAGCTCCTCCAGTGCCCCTCCACTGAAGAAGGCTGGAAGAAAGTTGAATGACATGGTTATAGAGAAGTGGAACTTCCCCCACACCTTTGGAGCCATAGATGGGAAGAACTGTGCCTGCGAAAGCTCAGCCAACTCAGGGTCCACTTATTTCAACTACAAGGGCTTCCTCAGCATCATCCTCTTCACCATGGTCGATGCTGACTTCAAGTTCATGTACATCAATGCTTCAGGCAACCGGCTCATCTTCAGATGCCCAGGTATACAAACGCCAATCACGCTCAAGGAGGGGCTGGAAACGCAACCTCATCATGGGCTTCCAGATCAGACCCCCTGCACGAGACACACAAGATGGTGCCCTTTTTGATTTCATCATGGGATGACGCCTTCTCCTCAGAACCTACCTCATGAAGCCTCTACATCTCCAGATGGCTGTCACCCATAAAGAGAGGATCTTCACTACAGGCTATCCAGCGGCAAGGCTAGGTGGTGGAGAACTGCCTTTTGGCATCCTGGCCAACAAGTTCCAGTACTTCTCACCACCATGCAGCTTCGCCCAGAGACGGTGAGGAACAGTCGTGAAGACCTGCTGCATCCTGCACAATTCTCATGTGCACCCGCTACTTGGGTTGCAGTGTTGCGAAACATGTGCTCGTTGGACCTCGCAACAAGGCAATGGGGACATGGAGCCCTGGTGAATGGATGGAAGGGCGAAATCCTGATAGATACGGTGATGTGCAAGGCCCCAACGAGAGCTTTCACGTGAGGGAAGAAGCCACCCGCAACCTCCTGAAACACTGGTTGCATTCCCAGCTTGGAGCAGTGGCTAGTGGCAAGACAGGATGGGTAGTATGCTTTAATGGATGCTTCTTTCAGGCTGTCCATCACACACGGATGAGATTGTGCATGTATGTTGAGTGGCCCTACAATGAACAGGGCAATTTAATAAAGAGTTGTGTTTATGTTGACATGTGTGTGATCAATGATTAAATTGTTATTGATAATAAAGGGCCATAGGTATGGCACCTGGGAGGGTTGGACCATACAGTCCCACTAGTGCTTGCACTGGAGGTTTATCTATACAGCTATTACCTCCATGCTCCACAGGTATCACCTGCCCATTTCCCAGCAGCTATTACCATCCACAGGTATCCCTGCCCATTTCCCACGGCTTTTCCCATCCCAAAGGTATCCTTGCCCATCCCCAGCTATACCCATCCCCAAAAGTATCCCTGCCCATCCCACAGGTATCCGCTGCCCGTCCCACTGCTATCTTAACCCATCCACAAGCATGCAAAGGGTTAACCATTTCTAAAGAGTTTCCACCAGACTTTATTGACTAAAAGAACTGAAGCAAGTGTGTAAGCAAAGATAATCTTTATTAATAAACAAACTGTAAAAGCAAAAATGACCCAAGTAATGTGTCCCAAGCAAAGATAAAGTCAACAGTAGCAACCAGTCTCTGGCACTCTTCTCAGTCACTCTGAGGTGTGCCATAGTCTCAGGGTGAAGGGTCCTGGTGCTGTGGAGGTGGCTGCTGCTGGAGTGCTGGTCTAGGCACCATTGGGTGTCCTGGCCCTGAAAGGATAACAGGGGATGGTGTGTGGAGGAAGCTTCTCAGAGAGCTGACTCAGTCGTCGTGATGTTGAGAGCCCCTTCCTCCATGACATGGGATGTCAGACCCAAGACGATGAAAGATGTTCTGTGCGCTGGGTTGGGCTGGGTGGAGGAAGGAGGAGTCTAGTGGGGCTGTCTGGTCTGAGGTGAGTGAGGTGTAGGTGTGGTGGCATCTGTGGCTCGGGAGGAAGCATCTGCTGGGCATGGGTGGCATCTGGTGGCATGGGTGGCATTTTTGCCATCGGTGAGATCGGTGGCATCGGTGGCATCAGTGGCACTGGTGTGGTACGATGAAACTTGTGCCTGGACTGGGAAGGGCTGCCTGTGCTGCTGGAGCTCCTGGTCGCTGTAGCCTTGGAGGTGAGGGCTGTGGAACTGGAGGGAGTGACATCACCTGGGGTGGAGAGGCAGACTAGACTGGGTGGAGCTAGGTTCACCTGGAGTCTGGAGGGTTGTGCAGAGAACCGTGACTGTCCTTGATCACCTGGTGACTTACGTGTTTCGGACATGTCCAGGAGGGTCTGGTTGACATAGGTAGGAAGGGCTTGCGTTTGAGGATGTTTGTTTTTGGACGTGTCCTTTTTGATTCAGATGGTTGCATTAGAGTTGTTGTAGGTGGAGTGCTTAGATGTTATCGGTGTGTACCACGCGAGAGAGTAGATCAACACTGCTTTTGATGTGTTGTCCTTGATTCGTTCAAGCAGGACATGTTGTGCTCTGCGCCCTCCTAGTCTGGCTCTTCTGCCTGCTTCTGTGGAGTGTGGAGCTGGGGTGGATGGTGGTTGCCTGTGGTGGAAGTGCCCTCTCCTGCTCACTGGCGTCAGGGGTCCTCTCACGTGCTCGGCCACAGGGAGTGCAGCTGTCGGGGGTGTCTCCGTCGTGGGACGCTCCACAAGATACTTGCCTGGACACAGGAGCTGACTCTTGGCCAGAAGAGGACTGGCTCTCTGTGGCTGCTGAGAGAGAGGGTTTGTGAGAGGGGCTGCTCTAGTGGCGGATCTCACCCTCCAAGAAGCTGCACTTGGCCATCATGGTCCGTTCTTTCGGTCCGTTCAAGCTTGACCGTGGCCTGGCCAGAATTTCTTGAGGGCAGCTTCTCTGTACCAGGGTGGTGGCATGTGCTTCCAGCAAGCCGAGGAGGACCTCCGAAGTGTAGCCCAGGGTCTCCGCCTTCTCTTTCTCAAAGCAGCCTGCTTCCTTTTGGTGTCTCAATAGAGCCTGTATCGCTTCTGCCATAGATACCTGTTCTCCCTCAGCCATTCCAGCACCTCATCCTCATGTTCTCTTCGATGGAGTATTGCCCTCCTCTCCCGTTCACACGTAATGCCTCTTCCTCCGCTCTGGCAGGGCCATCTGGGCCGCTCATCAGAGGGGCTTCGAGGTTCTAGGGCTGTTCCACCAACACACCACCAGCAAGCACAGCAGCAACAACAACAGTAGCAGCAAAAGCAGGACCAGCAGCACGCAGCAGCACCAGCAAGGACCAGGAGCACCAGCAGCACCAGCAGCAGGCAGGATCAGCCAGCAGCAGAGTAAGAACCAGCAGCACCAGCAGCACCAGCAGGACTAGGAGCAGCACCAGCAGAGTAAGCCCCAGCAGAAGCCCCAGCACCAGGAGCAGCAGCCAGCAGAGTAAGCACCAGCAGAAAGCACCAGCACCAGGAGCAGCGCCAGCAGAGTAAGCCGCCAGCAGAAAGCAACCAGCACCCAGGAGCAGCGCCAGAGAAGCCCAGCACCAGAAGAGTCAGCCCGAGCAGCAGAAGCCCAACAGAACAGAGTCAGGGCCAGGGAGATGAGAATCTTGGCCCTATCCTTCTTGCCAGGGCTGGCAGCAGATGCACAGGCTTCCTCTTCTTCCCCATGGTTGTTGCTGGCTGAAGCTGTGTCTGGCAGCAGGTTTTCCTCTGAATGGTGACCTGCTTTGCGAGCTGTATCCTTTATAATTCACGGGGCTGAGCAATGCATCCTCCCTCGCATGCGCAGTGAATGCTTTGCATCCGCTAGGCATCCCTAGGCTTTTTGTGATGCATCCTCTGTACCCGCTAGGCATCTGCTCTGCCATCCGTTCCTTCCATTGCGCGTCCGCTTCGCTGTGCTCCCCCGGAAGCCCTGCGGATGTGCCATCCGCTTCCATCTGCTTCCATCCACTAGGCTTCCGTGAGGCATCCACTTAACATCCTGGCTACATCCTCCCCCCGTCCGTTCCTTTCCATTGTTGTCCACTCTTTGCTTATGCAAAATTCGGGGCACTTTTGAGAGCGGATAACAATGGATGGAAAATTTTCTCATCCGCTGTGTCCTTTTTACATATGTTTCGCATCCGTCGGCCTACGTGACAGGCCCTTTAAAACGGTAAGTCTAGGCATACTGCCAAGAATGTAAGAAGGGTAGAGAAAAACAAAAGCAGATTTTTTTCCAACAACCAGTTGTCTGAACTGCTTAGAAAATTAACAACTGGTTCTAGAGAATGGGTGAGAACCTGTAGAATCCCACCCCTGTTTTAATGGCACTGAAAAGAGTGACTTATGAACTTTTTTTCACATGAACATTGCAGATTCCTGTGGTCACATGATCAAAATTGGTGCTCGAAACAACTGTCCTGGATTTATGATGGTTGCAGTGTCCCAGGGACATGTGATCCCTTTTTGCCATTTTCTGACAAGCAAGGTCAATAGGAAAGCCAGATTCACTCAACAGCCATGGTACAGACTTAACAACTGCAGTGATTCAGTTAATAACTTCAACAAGAAAGATTGTAAAATGGGGCAAAATTCACATAATGATTGTTTTGCTTATCAACAAAAATGTTGGAATCAATGTTGTCATAAGTCAAAGACCACTTGTAATATTCCTTACACAGAGTGATAGAATAAGATTTTTAAACCAGTTCAACTTTTGGCTTAATCCAAACTTGGGAAACATGAGAAAAGATTTCAGTGAGTGGTTTTCTATGGTTTATATTAAATTCCATGGTGTAAGTAACCAACAGAGAAGCAATAAATAAAATAAATTAAGCAGAGATTCATGAGGCTTTCTGGTTTAAAAAAAAAAACTTCCTGTAGCATTTCGTGTAGCGATGTTTCAAAATGTGGCATATTCTTCCTGAATTATACCATGAAAGAGAGCAACAAATTGTTGGGCATTAATCTTTTCCAACACTGTTTCAACCTGCACTATATTCTGAAGGCCCTATGCAAAAATCTAGAATAACACTGTGCAATCAATTGTGCCCCATTTCATGTATTTATTTTCTTTCTTTTCTTCACTGAAATATCTCAGAATTGGCAGCTAACTACTGCACATAGATGGACTGAAACTGTGTTAAATATTTCTGTGATTTAAAAAAAAATGAACTTGCAAAAAATGAATTGAGATTCTATTCCTTGTCACACATAGCTTATTACCATAACTGAAGTTTATCCTATTTTTTTTCCTTATTCAGTCTTAATCTGGGATTGAAGCCTTTTCATAAAATATGAATCCCCATTTTTGGAAATTTGAAATAGAGGCTCCTTCAAATTGGATACAAAGCTTGGTTAAATGCATAATCGGGATTAAAAATCAGTGTGTTTGTAGCTGCTAATAGTTCTTTTCAAAGTTTTATATGGAAGCAGCCTTCCAATAGATTTTGCTCTTTTTCATTATTATTTTACAATAATTATGTGTAACTCATATTTGGATATAAGTATGTCGTATAATTTAGTTGCCCATTTTACAACCAATTGAGTCTTTCCTCTTCCTACTTTCTCTTCCTTGTCTTTCTCTATATTTCTTCTTTCTTAATTACTCATAGAAAGAGTGGATGTTAGGAAGCTGTGACAACTACTCCCACCATATACAATCTCAGTACATGTCTTGAGAGGTCCATTGGATCATTAATAGCACATTATACAAAATGTTTCTTATCTGCCCAGTCTTCTTTGGCTGTATGGTGATAGTACTTACTGCCAGTGCAACTAATTATTTTGTAATGCTGAAATCTTAATTCAGATACTTTAAGCATGTGATCTACTATCCTCATCAAGTAACCTTTTCCCATAACCTTATCCTCTATTTTATCATGCAGGACTTTTCCAAAGAGCAATAGCTCAAAGTGGAACAGCTCTTTCCAGCTGGGCAGTCAGTTTTCAGCCTGCCAAATATGCCAGGATGTTGGCAACAAAAGTTGGTTGCAATGTATCTGACACCATAGAATTAGTAGAATGTCTACAGAAGAAGCCATACAGAGAACTTGTTGATCAGGATATTCAACCGGCCCGATACCACATAGCTTTTGGTCCAGTTATTGATGGGGATGTGATACCAGATGACCCCCAGATACTGATGGAACAAGGAGAATTTCTCAATTACGACATTATGTTGGGGGTTAACCAAGGAGAAGGGCTCAAATTTGTGGAAAACATTGTTGATAGTGAAGACGGCATATCTGCTAGTGATTTTGACTTTGCTGTCTCAAACTTTGTTGATAACTTATATGGATACCCAGAAGGCAAAGACATCCTGAGAGAAACTATTAAATTTATGTATACAGACTGGGCAGATAGACACAATCCTGAAACAAGAAGAAAAACACTCTTGGCTTTATTTACTGATCACCAGTGGGTTGCACCAGCAGTGGCTACCGCTGACCTTCATTCAAACTTTGGATCGCCTACATATTTTTATGCCTTCTATCACCATTGCCAAACAGATCAGGTTCCTGCATGGGCAGATGCTGCTCATGGAGATGAAGTTCCGTACGTATTAGGAATTCCCATGATTGGTCCCACTGAATTGTTTCCGTGTAACTTTTCAAAAAATGACATCATGCTAAGTGCGGTGGTGATGACATATTGGACAAACTTTGCAAAGACTGGGTAAGTCCTGGAAGAGTACCTAGATGTTAAGGTAGATCAAGAACTAATTGACAAAATCATAATTCCCCATCATACCATACAACATTGCAGAGAAAATATATATATATACAGGTAGTCCCCAACTTACAACAGTAGTCCCCGACTTACAGACTATTCAAAATTACGATAACACTGAAAAAAGTTACCAGACCAGAGGTGGAATTCACTCATGGTTACCAGACCATGACCAGAGATGGTATTCACTCAGTTTGACAGGTTCTAGAGAACTGGTAGTGGAAATTTTGAGTAGTTTGGAGAACTGGTAAATACCACTTCTGGTTGGTCCTGCCCCCATCTAATTGCTGCCTCCTGAATCCCAGCTAATAAGAGTCTCAGCTGATTGGCTGGATCTTCTTTTGTTGCCCTGTACAGGAGCTAGAAAGCAGGTTAGTGGGGTGGAGAGGGAATGGAGATTTTACAGTATCCTTCCCCTGCCACACCCATCAAGCTATACCCACCAAGCCACACCCACAGAACTGGTAGTAAAAAAAATTGAATCCCACTACTGCCTGTGACCATTTTCACACTTATGAATATTATAGCATTTCCATGGTCACATGATAAAAATTAAAATGCTTGGCAACCGGCATGTATTTATGATGATTGCAGTGTCCCGGGGTCAAGTGATCACTTTTTGCGACCTTCTGATAGCAAGTCAATGGGGAAACCAGATTTCCTTGACAACCCAGTTACTAAGGTAACAACTGTTGCAGGAAAGGTCATAAAATGGGGCAAAACTCAGCAAATGTCTTGTTTAGCATCATTTTGGGCTCAGTTGTAGTTGTAAGTCAAGGACTATCTGTACATGCAGGTTGTTAAAGAAAGACAGTGTGGAAATTGAAGCAGGGAAATTTTAAAAATAGTTTTGGGGAAATTATGATGAACCAGGGCAACTCTCAAAATCTAATGCAGATATTCCCACAAGCACTAACACACCCTGGAAAAAAAAACTATTTCTGATGGAGCATCATTAAAATTTACAGATGATTGAATTTTAATGCTCTGACCATTTTCTCTCATATAGAAAAACTCCTTGTTTTTCTGCTTCAGGCAGAAAGGAGTAAGAGACAGATGTTTGAGAAAGGTGGGTAGATCTCATTTGAAGGAAATCTAGCAAGATCTGATGGTAAATAATTTTCAGCCCATGTACCAGTGAATATAAAGGGACAAATTGCATTGAACTGACTAATGCATCGATAATATATCTGCAGCAGCACTGAGACAAGTGAGCAAATAACCCTGCATTAGAAGGTCATCATCACAGGGATTACAGTGTGTTCAAAATAAATTCAGAATGTTGGAATATTCTGAAAGTTTTTCTTGCAGTTATAATGTTGCTAGCAGGTGACATGAAAATAATTTGCTGATTTATGGCTGCCAACCCATCCATTGCTACTGCACTAATTATAACATTATTTAAAATGTGTTTTAAAAAGTGTGTTTGACAGATTATTGATGAAAAATTGGATAAGGAAAATCTTTACCTTCAAAACTATTATCTTCATCAAAATTAGCTCCAGGAAAGAAAGAAAAATGAACAAACAAGCCAAAGATGGGAATTGGCTTTACAGTATAGCTTGCTAAACCAGAGATATGAAAGAACTCTAGCTTAGAGTGATACATATATTTGGAGAATTTTTACAAACACACAAATATAATTTTTGCATAAAAAATAAACAGATGGTTTAAAACATATGGTAAGCAGGTAATAACAACTGCAGAATTTTTGTTAAATAACTTGAATAAAAATGGTCAGACTTGGTTAATACACAATAGGTATTGTAGACTGGATTTAGACCGAACTAAATTTCCGCTAGAGATACCTAGCTAGATTTTATAGGAAAATTATTCTGAACTTGTTTCAACCTTGATTTTGCTAACTCAATATTATATTATTTGCACTCTTATATTATTGTTGTGAAGCCTAATAATAATGATAATGTTGATGTTGATGAACATGATATTATGAAATCTGAACTGAGCATTTCATTATAATTTGCTCCATGCTTAGGAAAAATTGGATATAGATTTAAAATACTTAAGAAATATATATTCCAACTAATGAGCTTTAATTTAGCAGTAAATTTAGTTCCATTAATTTCATGGAGTCTATTCTTAATATGGCTACGGCTAAATGTTAGTCATATTCTTTATTCATCCTAATTTAAGGCTGTGTTTTGTGAAATGTTTTGCTAAGCAGGTAAAAATACTTTTAAAAGAAATACCAATTTTCAAAAAAGTTTGACATTTCCCATTTTCCTCCTAGGGATCCCAATCAACCAGTTCCACAAGATACTAAGTTCATTCACACAAAACCTAATCGTTTTGAGGAGGTAGCATGGACCAGATACTCTCAGAAAGATCAACTGTATCTTCACATTGGATTAAAACCACGAGTGAAGGAACATTACAGAGCTAACAAGGTGAACCTGTGGTTGGAACTAGTACCTCACCTGCACAATCTTAATGACATTTCACAGTATACCTCTACAACAACTAAAGTGCCATCAACTGATATTACTTTCAGGCCAACCCGGAAAAATTTGGTACCTGTAACGTCAGCTTTTCCTACAGCCAAGCAAGACGATCCCAAACAACCACCGAGTCTAATTTCAGGAGATCAAAGAGACTACTCCACGGAGTTGAGTGTCACCATTGCTGTTGGAGCATCCTTGCTGTTCTTGAACATTTTAGCCTTTGCAGCATTATACTACAAAAAGGACAAGCGGAGACACGATGTCCATCGGAGATGTAGCCCGCAGCGTACAACTGCCAATGATCTCACCCATGCACAAGAAGAGGAAATAATGTCCCTCCAAATGAAGCACAGTGACTTGGGACATGAATGCGAATCCATTCATCCACATGAGGTGGTTCTTAGGACCGCCTGCCCCCCAGACTACACACTAGCTATGAGAAGGTCACCTGATGATATTCCTTTAATGACCCCCAACACGATTACAATGATTCCAAACACTATACCTGGGATTCAACCCTTACACACATTTAATACTTTTACTGGTGGACAGAACAGCACGCTTCCCCATCCACATCCTCATTCACATTCAACAACTAGGGTATAGCCAAACAAGAGGATATGAACTTTTATTTTTGGGGTGGATTCCAGTAGGTTATAATTGCTGAAGACTTATCTTGGCTTTCAACCCTACATGACTCTTATTATTTAATTTTGGAGGAATATTATGTGAGTATACATATCGAGAACTTGAGGGAGTTGGGGGGAAAATGAATTGTACATATATACAAATGAACTTTAAAAAAAGAGAGAAAGCATAACTTTAGCAATTGCTTGAAGCAATTGTCTTGAATGGTACTTTTTACATTCACACTCTTATTAATTTTTTGAGGGTTTAAGTTACATGATGGAATTAGGCACGTGCAACACAGGAGTGGGAGAGAAACTACAGCTGAAAAATTTGAAAAAAAGTTCTATAAATATGCACAAGGGACACATTGATGGAATGTCACATCATTTGCACCGGTTTTTATTTGGAACTGTTTTCTTGTTTAGACCATATTTATACCTTTGAATCAGTATCCAAAGCATCAGAGCTGTTCAAGGCCTTAGACACAGGCTCATGTGCTGAGATCTACCAGTTTTTTCTTTAAAAAAAAAGTAACCATGTTCTGGAAATCTGGCAGCTTCAACATTATCACACAAGTGCTGTTGGTATAAATATTGTGGGAATCAAGGAACTGAATATTTTTTTCACACAATGTGCATGATAATTTATTATGCTTGGTGGGTGTGCTGCTGATTAAGCTGTCATTAAAATCTTTTCTCATGCCATTGGAGTGTCCAACAGAAACTTATTTCCTTGATTGGCCTAATTGAAGGAAGGTTTGTTTTCGAGGGGAAAAAAAGGAAATTGCAAGTATACCCCTGCCTTCCAGTAATGGAGGTCTCTGCTGTAGCTTCTAGAGAGACTTGATGGTACAAGCCAGTTTTTCCCAACTTAATGTGCTCCAGATGCATTATTTTTGGTGGAAAATTTTGGTGAAGTGTAAGAAATCTGAGAGGCAACATGTTGAGAAAATATCCTCTCAGTGTTCAGCAGTGAACTAATGTAAAATTTAAATCCAACGGTAAATAAGAATAATCTCTCCCTACTCCATCACCACCATGCTCTTAAGTTACAACATTTAATAGGGCATCTTTAAGTGAAGTAAGCCCCATTTAGGACTAGTTTCATTACAATCTGTTCCATGTACATCAGTAATAGTTCAAGGAACAGAACCACAACAATATCAAAAGAACAAGGAAGGTTCCAAGATTTATTTGCTAGGAATGTGTTGCCAGAGGTAAAAGTGACCTTGCCGGAAATGATCACAACAAATACAACGTTCACTTATTCATATGACCAATGATATTGCATGAGGACAAATTCCCTTGTACAATTTCCAAGTTACTCCCTTTTTTGCTTTATATAGCAAAGTCAGTGAAACGCAGAGTGTACAAGAAAGGAGATTCCTGTACTTTATTAGATACTGCAATTGGAATAATAACGTGGAATAATCTGGAAATGTTTAATTCTGCATCTTGTTTAATATTGTCTGGATCTGAAAACAAAAGTAGGCTAAAATGACAGGATGTCTCTGCCCCATAACCTCCCAGTTACTTTTCAATTTTTTTAAAAAACGGTCTGCCGTGGTCATTAAAAAATGTTTGTATGTGTAATCATACATTTATATATTTTAAAAAAGAGGAAAAAATTAAGATGGACTAAAGAGCACAGCCCTGGTGATTACAGTTTCTCTTTTCCTGTATTATATTTCTATTAGAGTGCAGTTATGTGATTTTTATTTTATTTTGCATTTTTTCAAATGACTAGCAATTTTGATAGTTTGTAAGATAACGCGCAGAACTTTCTCTGACAAACTAACTGCAGTAACAGAAAATGTTTCTTTTCAGTTACTCTTTTTCAAGATTGAAAGCTTATTACACATACAACAAATTGTATACAACTTGATGGGGAAAATTATTTGTACTTCTGGGCCACTAATACTGGCTCTATTGAGTGAAAAATAAAAAGCTAATCTGAATAATGAACATTATAATTATTCCAATGCTAAGAGACCTGGTTATCTGCTCATTAAAGAGCTGAAGTGTTTATTGCTGTTTTGTCATTTTTTAAAAAATGAAGTAATGGTAACTGTCTCAGAATAAAGAGTTATTTCTTGAGATCAATCTGGCTTTTGAAGACTTTTGTATGCTTCTATGAGATCAGATATATTTGTATAGACCTCAGCCTATATTTGGATCAAGTTCTCTTTGGGAAATGTTCAGGTTATGAATACATAAATCATTAGCTGTGATCCATTGCATACTTACAGGGTAGGATCTGTCACCAAACTTTTATAGTGTACAGGATTAGAGTTCTTAATTTCCCAATAAAATTTCCAAATATTGGCCAAAAAAACAAAGGTGTTTGCAAATTATTTCACACAGAGAGAGATATATGGGAGGGTTTCAAATCATATTTTACTACTTCCACCACAAAAAAAAAGCATTTTTCTAAAAAAACATATGATCAAGCATAAATGTCACCAGCAAACCTGGCAAATACAGGTAGTCCTCGACTTATGACCACAATTGAGCCCCAAGTGAATTTTGCCCATTTTACAACCTTTCTTTGTCCCAGTTGTTAAATGAATCACTGCAGTTGTTAAATTAGTAACGTGGTTGTTAAGTAAATCTGGATTGCCCTTTTACTTTGCTAGTCGGAAGGTCGGAAAAAGTGATCACATGACTTTGGGACACTGCCACCATCATAAATATGAGTCAGTGGCCTAGCGTCAAGTGTTTCAACTTCCAATTTCTAAACATTAAGGGTGCTCAAAAGTTGCAACATGCCTTAAATATATTTTGGTTATTTTAATTCAGATGTGCTTGGTAAATATCATAAATAAATATCGTAACTTTTTAGCATTTTGTTTGTTTTGTTTAAATGCTTAGGGCTGGGGTCAGGTGTCAAACTCAAGGGCCAAGGCCCAGATCCAGCCTGGGGAGGTGATTAGATCTGGTCTGTGGGGATGCCCAGGAAACAGCAAAAGACTGGCCCGTGATACCTTGCCAGCAAAGATGAGCTCATGAGAGCTATGTGCGGTGGCCCTTTTCTCTGGCAGAAGGCTGCAGAAGGCCATCATAGCAGAAAATGGAGGTCAGGGGAACCCTCAAGCTCCATTTTTGCTGGCAGAATGCAAGCAAAACAAACTACTAGCAAAAGTGGATCCCTCCAGCCCCATCCTGGCCACCACAGGTGCCCTGACATGAGTGACATCGAGCTGGCCATACCCACCATTGCCACCCCTACTGCCCCCCCAAGGTCAAATACAATCCTGATGTGGCCCTCAATGAAATTGAATTTGACACCCCTGGCCTAGGGTCTCAATTTTGATCTATGGAGATCTTGCAACAGTTGTTAAGTGTGAAAAATGGTGACGGGTCACTTTTCTTAGTGTAACTTTGGTCACTAAATAAACTGATGTAAGTCAAGGACTACCTGTAGATTTAAAAAAAAAGAAATTCCAAATATTTCCTTTAACCATATTTAAAATTAATATAGATTAAAATTGATGATCTCGGTGATCCAAATGAATCACCTTTTCGGCTGCCTGTTTCCCCTGTCTCCCCAATAGAAGTTAAAACAGGGAAAGTCTTCAAAATTCAGGGTGGTCTATTTGCAATATCTGCCTGATGTGGTTGTGACTGTGACCTGCCAAATGTAAACCAATAAAAAGAACTGTTTGCCATTGGAAAACTATTGTTGAATTGAAAGGTTGTATTTTGAAATGTGATCAGCGGGAGCCAGCTAAACGTATATATATATATCTATTGATAAAGATGGCCATTAGCTAGAATGACACATTGAAATACATCAGAAAGCATTTGGATGTGGACTTCTTTGCATTATTAGTGCCAAATAAATGTCTATGCTAAGTTCATGTCAGACACAAATCTCTTTAGAGACTTTAGAAAGAGTACAGATAAGAGCAAAAAGAGGATTAGGGGATTGGAGGCTAAAACATATAAGCAACGGTTGCTGGAATTGGGTATGTCTAGTTCAGAGGTCAGCAACCCATGGCTCTGGAGAAGCATGTGGCTCTTTCATCCCTTTGCTGAGGCTCCCTGTCACCAGTCAGCACCACAATTTTGAGAGGAGCTTCTGGTTGGGGGGGGGGGGA
>BHFT01022984.1:0-19283 GCA_004320025.1 Laticauda laticaudata | reverse complement strand
TTGGGGGGGGGGGGAAGCATGGTGGGCCAGGAGGAGATGCTAAGGGATGGGTTTTCTGGTTGGCTCCACAATTGATAGTCCTTTCAGTTAGGACAGGTAGAGGAAAAAGGATGCCATGCTAGGAGGTGAACTGGACTTCCGGTCAGCTCCAGAATTGTACAGGGGGCTTCCAGTTAGGACCTTCGTGGCTCTTTGAGTGTTTAAGGTTGCCAACCCCTGGTCTAGTTTAAAGAAAAGAACTAGGGGTGACATGATAGCAGTGTTCCAATGTCTAAGGGGTTGTCACAAAGAACAGGGGGTTGAGCTATTCTCCAAAGCACCTGGAAGCAAGACAAGAAGCAACCCAGAACTAAGGAGAAATTTCCTGACAGTTAGAACAATTAATCAATGGAACAACTTGCCCAGAAGTTGTGGGTGCTCCATTGCTGAAGGTTTTAAGAAGAGACTGGACAGCCACTTGTCTGGAATGATATATGGTTTCCTGTCTGAGCAACAGGTTGGACTAGAAGACCTCCAAGGTCCCTCCCAACTCTGTTATTCTGTTCTGTTTTGTTTTCTTCTTTTCTATTTATTCTATTCTAGTCTGTTTGTAGCTTTTTCTATATATGCAGTCCCTGGTTTAATTAAAAGAGATAAATCTGAGTATGATGCCATACTCCACCCTATGATTTGGGTGGAGAATCTTATCAATCATTCATTGCATTACAACAGAATGCTGGAAATACTCAACTCTGAATTATGCCTGAGAATTTACTGCTTAATAGTAACAAAAGAGAACATGATTGAAAACATGGGGTGTTTTATCAAGCCAAATGAGTGTTTTTAATCTCCACTTTCTACCAGTGTTTCCGAATCCTGTGTGATTGCTACAGTCTTCCACCCCACTTTGATTTCAGCTTTTAATAAGTTTTTAGCATTTTTGTTGAAATAATGAAAACAACAATAACTTGTAAGATTTTATACTTTATTTATAACAAATAAACCCTGTATTACAGATGTCCTAAAAAAGATACACAGCATACTTTCCAAAAGAAAAGAAAACATGGGGCATAATGTCATTAAGTTATTTTCAATTAAATATAATTAGACTTGTTTCCTGTGAGTACTGCTAAGTTCTTTGCATTGTCTCCTCCCAAATTCCAGGATAAAGTTCCCAGCAAGTCTGTCAAAAGCTGTGTGTGTTCTTGAACCACATCCCTGCAACACACAAAGTTATACACATCAGTTTGATAGCTTTTGTTATTCTTTTCACAAAATCAGGGCCACAGTTTCTCATTCCAATCCTGCACAGTTGGCAGCAGTAGTCAATAATATTTCAGATGGAGATGCTCAGTTTGGAATCCCATTCTAATATATAACTGGACATGTTGATAAACTGATTTTGATGAAGAGAACATTTATCTCACAGATCTACAAAGTAATGTGGCATGTGAAAACCATTGTGAACAAAAGAAGGAACACTATAGTGAATATGCAAAGTTGTAGAAACTACCAGATCAAATGCTTGTGTGCAACAGGAAGGAGAACTCCACCATATAGAACAGAAATTAAAGCCATCACACTTCCATAGAAAACCCATTACAGTATTTATTTGTTATTTCATTTATATATGTGTGTGTGTGTATTTATATATGTATATATGTGTAAGTGTGTATGTGTATGTACATAATTTATATGATTTCACCATCCAAAGTGACACGTTAGTTACTATTCCTATTGATTCAAAAGAGTAGAATGTCCTACATAAAATATACAGCTTTAAAACTTCTAAACTAGCATTTAACAATAAATCAACTTGAAACAAACAGATAAGAAATAGTTTAAAAAATGTAACAGGAGATATTTGGATATGATTTCCCCCTTCTTTTTCAAAACTGAGACATTCAGAAAATTAAACTGAAAGTGATACCATTTTTTCATGCATATTTCTACAATCAAGGTTTGAAATGGATCAAATAAAGTTTACAGTTAGCATTTAGTGTCATATTTATTTCCTTTATATGCCTATGCACACATACAATTTTGCACTTATTGAAGTGCATCTCCATGAGAAAAATAATGCTGTGGACAGATTCATCATACTGTACATTATCCATTTCCTAATGCATCTTGAAAATGCAGACCATTCAGAGAATACATCTGCAAGACATTTGATGGAATACAACTCAAGGAAAGAAAATAGCTCCACTTCTTACTTCTGATGACAGGTATCTCAGGTGTCTCCCAAACTAGAGCAAGTCAATATTGCAATGTGGAGTCTTAAAGACTAGAACTCTCCATTCTGACTTTCAAATGCTCATTGGATTCTATTTCTCCCCATCCAATTATAAATTCAAATTAAATCACTTTACCTACATATGCTTTGTGCATAGTGTGCGTTAAATAAAGGATTAAGACAGAGCTATAATTTTAAATATGGTGGAAACACTAGCATCTTTTCTGGTCTATATGTTTTGCTGTTATGAGACAAGTTCTAATGTTCTGAAATTATTTGCTTGAAAACAATGGGTTAGCCATTTATGCAATTGCAATGGTGGATGCATGCTTCAGATGGAAACAACAATACTGGGTTCCCTAAAGCTGAATGTGTGATTGAGTAGTGCTGTTTTCTGAAAAGTAACATGTTGCTGAAATTGCTTTTGAAGGCGCACTGGTGGCACAGTGGTTAGAGTGCAGTATTGCAAGCAAACTCGACCCTGGAGTTCAATCCTGATAGATCTCAAGGTTGACTCAGCCTTCCATCCTTCTGAAGTCAGTAAAATGAGGACGCGGATTGTTTGGGGCAATAGGCGGCATTGTAAACAATCCAGGGAGTGCTATAGATTACTATGGGGTGGTATATATATCTAAATGCTATTGCAATTGCTGTTCTAACATTAAAATTCTAGAAAGTGAGTGAGCCCTCAGAAGATTGATTTGCTTGGCATATTAAGACATAACATTGTTAGCCACATTTCAATCCAATGCATTGGGTGAGCCAACCTGTGTTTATTATCTAATGTATTGTATGATTCAATAAACCATCAAGGAATTAACCCTGGCTATGTCATGGAAACAAAACTATGGTGCTACAGCTTTGGGTTATCTGATGAATTTTAACAGGTCAAGAGATATGACTAAAAACAGAAAGCCAGATACATCTGAAGCAGTGGTGGCATTCAATTTTTTTTACTACTGGTTCTATGACCATGGCTTGATGGGCATGGTGTGGCTTGGTGTGGGTGGTCTGGCTTGGTCGTCATGGCAGGAAAGGATACTGTAAAATCTCAATTTCTACCCCACTCCTAGGGGAAGGTTATTGCAAAATCTCATTCTCTCCCCACCCCACTAACCTGCTTTCCAGGTCTGTTCTCCTGTGCAGGGCAACAACAGAAGACTCAGCTGATCAGCTGGGACTCAGGAGGCAGCAAATAGATGGGGGTGGTCAACCAAAGGTGGTATTTATTGGTCCTCCGAACTATTCAAAATTTCCGCTACTGGTTCTCCAGAACCTGTAAGAATTGGCTGAATGCCACCTCAGATCTGAACTGATGTCTATCAACTTGGGCAGGTTTAAAAGAGATTGAGATCAATTGATCAGAAATGTAGCTATTAATGGCTAACATTCACAATAGCTTTTATGCTTTTATGGGAGGTTGCTTGACATCTAGATAAATAAAGACTAGTCAAAAAATAGGCAGTTTGATATGAATCTGCATCTCACATCTTAACCATTAATGACTATCTCTTTTTTTCTAATACTGTACTGGAATGCCAGTTGAAGGAATAAGGAGGCATAATACAACACAGCAGTCAGAGACTCCGTAAAAAAGCCCTAGATTTATATTGCAGACAAAGTCTTGCAAAATAAATGTTAAAAGCTTTGCCATCGAAATGAATTATCTAGAAAAGTTGAAATCAAAATTAAAGATACTATCTAGGAGAAACATCGCAATATAAAAGACACCATGCAATGAAACTCCATTTAGAAACTTGACCTGCCAGCCTGATTTATTTTGTTCTGCCCTAGCCTGTTTCATCCAGACTTTCTGCTTGGAAGCCCAATGCACCTCTGCATCCTAAAACCCTTTAAAATTGGCTCAGGCAAATCCCACAATTTGAAGAATGGAATATTCTGGAGAACTATGAAACATTCCCTTTCTTTTCTAAGCCATGCTGATCCGGACATTTGGGGATGTGATAGTGGTTTTCTGGAAGTTAGTCTTCTGAATAATGATTTCCAATATGCCAACATGGTATTTTGAAAGTAGACCATAGTTCTCAATGTCTGTCAGTTTATATGAAATCATCAGAAGTATTACCAGTGTCTATTTGATGAAGAAAACACTATATTTCTTGTTGTCCTACAATTCTACATATTTGGCTTTGTCCTTTAAAAAAAACTGATATGGGTTTATTTTAATGTAATTTTGGAGAGTGAAGACCTTTTTCCTCTTGAGTTCTGCCCAACTAAGATCATATTTGGCATTGAAAATATTTAAAATATATGCTTGTTTGAAATTGAGGTCATTTTCTGTGACAGCTTTGAAATCCTATTTGAGGATGGCTTCCATGCCAACGCTGCTCTTAAATGTCAATGAAGGGGGAAGAGCTCTCTATCTCCCTGAAGCCTTCCCCAAACTGGTTCAGTTTGGCCTCTCATCCAGGCCACCCTTTCTGCCTTTAGCTCAGCTGAGGAAAACAACAAAGATAATCTGTTTTCTCAGCAGGAAAACCACATAACAGCTTATGTTGCATTTCTCTCAATGTGCTCTTACAAGGCCTCAACAAGGCCCTACTATCCTGACAGGAAAAAAATTAAGAGCAGGATAGAAACCCAGTTTTCCAGCTGTAGAAAGAAAGGAAGGAAGGAAGGAAAAGAAAGAAAGAAAGAAAGAAAGAAAGAAAGAAAGAAGGAAGGAAGGAAGGAAGGAAGGAAANAAAAGAAAGAAAGAAAGAAAGAAAGAAAGAAAGAAAGAAAGAAAGAAAGAAAGAAAGAAAGAAAAAAAGAATTAAATGCATATATGACACACACACATAAAAGGTAATTTTTTTCCCCTGTCCAGTCATGGCTGACTCTACGGGACGGTGCTCATAATTGTTTCTTAGCCGTGGTAGTAACGGGAAAAATCAGAACTAGTTGTTTCCCTATTTGTTTGCTACCTGTTTCTCTGACCCAAAAAGAAAAGTTTATAACAATAAGGTTAATCACACAGCCTTCCCTGTCATTACTCTCAAAAAATATGTTTGCAAGTATGTAAGGGAATGTTTATTGTGAGATTGTGGAAAGTATGAGCCATGATGGCAAGTGATTAAAATACAGTATTACAGGATAACTCTGCCAACTGCCAGCAGTACAATCATTCAAAGGTGACTCAGCCTTCCACCTTTCCAAGGTTGGTAAAATGAGGACCAAGACTGTTGGGGGCAAGAGACGGATTCTGTAAGCCACTTAGAGACTCTGTAAAGTTCTATGATGTGGTGTGGTATATAAGACTCAGGCAATTGCCATTGCTATTGTGAACAGAACTAGATTTACTTCCAATAGTTCTATGTCACCATGTGTGAAATTGAGTTCACATCATCATTTAAAATGAAAGGCATAGTAAGTGCTGTTGCATGCAGAAAAGATGATTAAACATTAATGAATAATCCTCACTGATGAACTGAGAAATCAGGTGTAATATGGTTCAGTAAATACCACCTCATTTGATTCTTGTCTTATAGTTCAGTTGAATTGGTTTTGGCCAATGCTCCACTCAGTGCTCCAGTCAGTGACCAAACCAAACACTTTCAAAATTACATCCAATCTGTAACCTGGCTTCTAGCACAAGTGAAAAACACAGAATACGAAGGCTTCCTGATTTTTCACATTCAAAGAACTAGTATTTGGTGTCTAAGCTTATAAAGAAAACAGATATCTACAGATGCTGCCCTCATCTCCCACTCGGAAGACTGCCAGTTCAATGTTAAGCAGTGGCAGAAGCTTCTCTGTCAGGGTGGAAAGAAAAAATATCTGCTGTGATCTCCACATAGGAATCAGGAAGGGCATTCAGCCAGTAAATGCTCAGCTCCATTCAGTTGGCACAACTCCACAGGATCATAAAAAGAAAAAGAAAAATCATTTAGCTATTAAGTAGCATGGTTATATATAAACATGAAATTTCAGGTAAACATGTTGGATTCGCCTCTGGGTAAGTTGTATTTTAGAAATTTTAAGCAAACTTACATTTTAATAGCATTAGTTCTCCTGCAAGGGTGGATGGGATGGGGTACCCTGGAAGATCTAATTGTCCATAAAGTTATTCAGAAATAGAATCTTTGCAATTGCTTTCCGTTGTGTGTATATTATTCACCATCCATAGATAAAGAGGTAGACCAGTGGTAGCTAATGTTTTTGGGCTCCTGTGCCAAAAATTGTGTGCATGCTTGAACACTCGTGCTCATATGCCAGCACCCAGAAGGCAATGTGCATGCCCCCACTCCCCCTACACATGCGTGCGCAATCCCCACCCACCCACTCACCCCCCGCAGCCCATTACCTGCACTGCACCTCACAGCTGATTTTTGGCTGGTTTTAGGAGCCTCCCAGAGGCTTGAGGAAGGCTTCTGCAGGCTTTGCAGGTCAAAAACTAGCCCCATTTTGTCACTTCTGGTATTTCCAGAAAAACAGGAAGTGATGAAACAGGGCTAGTTTTTGGTTTGCAAAGCCTGCAGAAGCCCGCAGAAGCCTTCCTCAAGCCCTTTGGGAGGCTGAAAAAGGCCTCAAACTGGCCAAAAATCAGCTGTGAGGCACACGCATGCACAGTGAGGTAAGTTTGCCTGCAGCTCATGTGCTGGCACAAATGGTTCAGTGTGCCATCTGTGGCACGCGTGACATGGGTTCGCCATCACAGAGGTAGACAGACAGATACAGTCTTTGAATAAAAGGTTTATTCAATGTATTTAAAGAGTTTTAAATACACTGCAACAGAGACAATCCTTTGATTCAACATGCCATTTTATCATAAGTATTTTGATAAGGAGAAGGATTCTCCTTATCCAAAGATGTCCACAAGTGTTGTGGTTTAAATTTTCATATTCTGTAAATCCTTTTTGCCTGTTCAAAATATTAGCCTTTAGTTGGTTACCTGTGAATATTATGGCATCATAGATATTTGCAATCCGATGTAGGTACACATTTGATTTTCTGTGTGAAACCAGCTGTTCCAAAATAAATGTTAAAAGTGTGGAAACTTCCTAACTGAGCTCGTGTATAGTATAAAGTTGCATATATTAATCTTATTCTTTCTGCTAGCTTGTCAAGACTCATAATGCAAATGTGGGAGAGAATTATGTTTCTTCTTTCACTTTAAATTAAAAATATCATTTAGTTCTCCATCTGTGGTCTCCAAAGACATTTTTCTTCCTTGAAACATAGATCATTGAAACTGATTTTTTCCCTGATTGGATTCAATTCTCCTATAGTGCCAATCAGTAATGGATTCCATAATCATCTACAGTGTACTTGACAAGTGCTGTAGCCCACCAACATATTACAAAGAGTCAGAGATAAACAGAATAACAAAGTTGGAAGGGACTTTGGAGGTCACTTTGGAGGTCCTCTAGTCCAAACCCCTGCTCAGTCAGGAATCCCTGTATCATTTCAGACAAATGGTTGTCCTCTCCAATTTCTTCTTAAAAGTCTCCAGTGTTGGAGCACCCACAATTTCTGGAGGCAAGTTGTTCCACTGGTTAATTGTTCTGTCAGAAAATTTGTCCTTGTTTCTAGGTTGGTTCTCTCGATTACAGTAGTTTGCACCCATTGCTTCTTGTCATGCCTTCAGGTGTTTTGGAGAATAGTTTGACCCCCTCTTCTCTCTGATAGCCCCATAAATATTGGAAGACTGTTATCATGTCACCCCTAGTCCTTCTTTTCATTAAATTAGACATACCCAGTTCCAGCAACTATTCTCTATATGTTTTAGCCTCCAGTCCCCCAATCATATGCTATGCCTGGGAAGCTTTTCCTGCATTGGATATTTGTTAATGCTAACATATAATGTGTATTATTTATTTTTTTGCGGCATCTGAGACTGTGTGTGGTGTGATCTGAATAGAATATTGTACGTAAAGCTGATACAAGGAAAAAATAATATGGAAAAACACTCAGAAATTGGAGTTGGGGTTTTGATTATGCAACAATTACCTTGACTTTTCTGACCAACCCCATCCACATCTCTGGGTGGTCCATTAACAAATAACAGCAAGTATTAAAGAACTACCATAGTATTTTTGAAATGGTCAAAACACACATGAGAAGCTGACGTCCATGTGCACATTTTCTCATCAGAAGCAAAGACATTCTGTTCTGCTCCAAAACCGTTGCCCTGTTTTACTACTTGTCTTCCATTATACATGTTGCATGATTAATATTGATATGGGCCTTGTTTGCCAGATAACTTGCTGCTCTCCATTAGGAAGTCTCTGAGTCATGACTGCAAAGTTGTTTCAAGAGGACAGAATAGACGATCAGGGTTCCAGATGGGCCAGACAATTGTGCCAAGTATTATATAGATGGTTACTCAGAAATGTACAAACTGCTTTTTTTCTAAAAGTCAAATCCAAGGTTATGCTGAAATCAGGCAGAAATAGAAAAGCACTTCAAAGTACATTAAGCCTTTTAAAAAAAGTTAATTTGAATCCTGTGCTGCTGTAAGGCTTTTTTCTAAATATACAAGTCTGAATAAACTATTTAAAACTGAAGTGGCTCAGAATAACGCCAAGACTATTGCAACAAAACAGCTGAGAAAGCTCTTGCTTTCCTTAAAACATGACAGAGCCCTTCTTGAAGACCTCGGAAATATGGACGATTTGTAATAAAGCATTTTCTCCTTACAGAGCTCCTGTTAAAATATTCAGGGAGAAGGGAAAGGCTGTTCTCTCATTATAAAAGTTGCTTTAGGCAAGACAGATGGTAAGACTCCTTTGGTGTGCTTCTTTGGAGGAATTCTGCTTTATTTTGCATCTCTGTTAATAACATCCCCCAAATGTTATTAGGCTCAGCTACACACTTAAGACATCTCCTGTCATGATGGAATCAGATAATAATTAGAGATAATAATTAGAGGTGAGCTGGAACCTATTTATTCTCATGTCCATTTTTCATGTCATTTAGGATCAACCCTGAATGTGTAGAGGCAGAAGCAGCAGGTCCTTATTATATTCTCCTTCTCTTCTCACAGTTAGTTCTGCCTTGACTTTTCCCCTAAAAAATAATGACTTGACAATGGGAGCACTGTAGAAAATTAATGCAGCATCTGCCCAGCACAGATTGGAGGTAGGCCATACATAGCTTCGAGGCATTCCTAAGTCTATGTCCCCTTCTGTTTCTCCATAAAATCTATTATGATTTCATGAGGAGATTTCTGCTCATCTTCATCGCTGGGTGGTAAGCTTGCTGTATTCATAAAACCATGGGCTGCTCCATTGTAAGGTTTCTCACACCGTCTTCATTTATTAGAAGTTGCCCAGAGTCATGTTTGTGAGAAGGGTAGCTATGTAAATCTGATAGACAAATAATTAAAAGGGAGGAGGATAAAGGAAGCCCTGCATATTGTACTCCACTAATCTTTAGGGAATGGTGACTCTAGGGAATGGTGCTCATCTCCCTTTAAAGTCTATTGAACCAGCACTAACTGAAGACATTTCTGTGGTCATATGGCCAGCATGATATCATGAAGCATTGTTACCTCCCCACTGAGGTAGTAGTACCTATATAGAATAGAACAGAACAGAACAGAACAGAATAGAATAGAATAGAATAGAATAGAATAGAATAGAACCAAGATGGCGCACCTATGGCACATATGCCAGAGGTGACATGCAGAGCCCTCTCTGGGCACACGAGCCATCGCCCCAGCTCAGCTCTGCTGCGCATGCACTCATGCATGCCTCCTATCGCACATGTACAAGAGTGGGCATGCACAGGAGTTGTGCATGAATGTGTGGGGACAGGATGCACATGTGGGAGTCATGGGTGGGGGTGGAGCACATGTGCAAGAGTCACACGCTCATGCATGGGAGGCAGGGGCTTCAGCGTGCATGCTCAGGGGGCGCAGGAGGTCATGCGTACATGCTCAGGCAGAAAACCCTATACTATTTCAGACAAGTGGTTGTGCAATCTCTTCTTAAAAACCTTCCAGTGTTGGAGACTTCACAACTTCTGGAGGCAAGTTGTTCCACTGGTTAATTGTTCTAACTGTCAGGAAATTTCTTCTTAGTTCTAGGTTGCTTCTCTCCTTGATTAGTTTCCACTCATGACTTCTTGTCCTGCCCTCAGGTGCTTTGGAGAATAAATTGACTCCCTCTTTTTTGTGGCAACCCCTGAGATCTTGAAATACTGCTATCATGTCACCCGCTAGTCCTTCTATTCCTTAAATCAGACATACCCAATTCCAGCAACTGTTCTGTATATGTTTTAGCCTAATCATCTTTGTTGCTCTTCTCAGAACTCTTTCGAGAGTGTCAACATCTTCTTTACATTGTGGTGACCAAAACTGGTTGCAGTATTCAAAGTATGGCCTTACCAAGGCATTATAAAGTAGCATTAACACTTTATGTGATTTATCAACTTGCATTTTCATGCTTTCGAACTACTAGGTTGGCAGGAGGGTGAGGATGGGAGCTCCTGGTCTCGAACTTAGGCTGCCAGCTTTCCAAATAAATAAAATATAAAATAAGTAAATCTCCCTGACTGGATAGTTGTGGTGCTTCCACAACCTCTCTTGCTCATACTACAGGTGAAATAGGGTATGAACATTTCTCTGAGCAACAAATGTTCCTTGCTTCCATTTTATTAATTCTTCAGCAAAACATCTATTCATTTTTGGTTGAGTAACAAAGCTTCCCTGAGATCTATTTATATGTCAAACGGTATTATTTATCATCATTGTTTGATGTAGTTTAATCTTACCTCATCACTACATTGTCCTCAGAGAAGCTCCATTGTGTTTTACATTTTATTTGCCATCAGTGGTAAATAAATGATGATGCCCTTTCAAATATCAGCATTACCTGAATTCTTATTACCTGGGTTTTACTTGTTGCACCTGAAAGTTTTGCAGGCAGAAAATCGAGGAAGCTAAAAGCATCTAAAGAGGTGCTTCACCTCTTCAGCTTCTAGGATGTGTAACTAGAATAGATAGCATAATTTACCTCAGAATTTGAAAAATATGATTTGAGATAGTCTACTATCATCTAAATTGGCCTTTAAAAAGCTTTCTCCAATTGTCCACATATGGATCTCTCAAGGTTTACTAATAAAGGCCATGGGTTTCTTATAGCAGTCCACCATCTTTTTCTGGTCCCTATCAACATGGTGGAAAGAAAATAAAAATGCTGGTTAAGACTTTTTCTTAAGTGCTTATTTTGTGAATGTTAGTGCTGGGGAAGGAAGGGTTATAAATTAATCCTCTGCTCCTGTCATGCTGTGATCTCTCCGGAATTCATCTAATGATGTAGCAATTGGATTTAAAACAGAAAGCCTCTCCTATCTTCCCAGTGGGAAATTTTAAAATCTTAATGCTGTGGTGGATAGATCATTTATATATGAAAATGTGTGCAGTGACACCACAGGAGAGTGGCAAAGAGGTTTAGTGGGCTGCATCTCTAAAGATGCTTCTGTACATAAAAGCATTTTGAAGACGCTCTACCCTTAGAAACAGACTTTTCTTTTTAGTTGTCACTTAGATACTTAATTTGTTGAATGGAAAGTTGGCAGTTTGAGATCCAGGTACCATATGATGAGAGAGCTTCCGTTCCTGCTTCAGCTCCTGTCAACTCAGCAATTTGAAAGCATGTAAGTGCAAATAGAATAATAGGTACCACTTCAATGGGAAGGTAATGGCATTCTGTGAGCCTTGGCCTATAGACATGCTGGCTACATGACCACAGAAGCATTTTCAGACAATGCTGGCTCCCTTGGCTAGGAAATAGATGACCATTACCCTCTACAGTCAGGCACAACTGGACAGAGAAAACTGTTACCTTTATTTAAAGAATCTGCTTAGTAAAACTTGATGCACCTCAAGGGTACACCTCATGGATGACTACCTGGAGAGAAGGCAACTATGGCCTCTTCACAATCTGTGGACTTCAACTCCCAGAATTCCTGAGCCAGCATGGAATTCTAGGAGTTAAAGTCGACAGGTTGTAAAGGGCCATAGCTGTCCACCTTTGAATTGGAGAATGGGGAATAAACAAATGCAAGCCCGGGAAAGTATTTCTAGCTGAAATGTCCTTCATTCCTGCTCAAATGATAAAAATATATGAGTTTTAAGCTTATCACCCAATTATTATTACATGTAGCGAATGAGTAGTGAAAAGTAAAATCTTAACAAGAAACCAAGCATAGGTGAGCTGAACTATAGAGTTAGCACCTGGGAAGGTGCTGCACCCAGGACAGCTTCAGGGTCTGCTATCATTTCTGGGGTTTCTTGAACTGGCCAAGGATGAAGTTTGCTTTGTTTGTTACTGTTATCATTTTTCAGTTTACCTTTTCTCCACTTGTATTGCCTGTGAATCCCAGATCTTATGAGCCCTCAGCTGGAAAAACAATGTGCATGAATAGGAAAATAATATGTGTGCAAATAAGCTCAACGTAGGGCCTCTTTGAAGAGTATAAATGGAGTGAGTTCTGCCTTGAGTTATTTATAAAAATAATAAAGGCAACATACAAATAAATAAATAAGTATTTGCAGAGGGATGATTACTTGAATGACATTAAAAGCATGCTCCCTTCTTTCAGAATTCCCTTTCTTTCTCATACAGTACTTTATATACATTGCATACTTTATATACATTGCATGTGAACAGCTGACACACAGTACTGTCTTTAGTAACATGCCCTACACATGAGTCTGGGGCATGATGGCTCAGTGGTTAAGGATGCCAAATTGTCAGCTGGAAAGCTAACAGCCTGGGTTTGAGACCCGAGTGCTCCACAACAGGGCAAGCTCCCAGCTCCTGCCCTCCAAGTAGTTTAGAAGCATGCAAATGCAAGTAGTAGATCAATAGGTACCACTTCGGTGGGAAGGTAATAGCATTCCTTGTGCCTTTGCCATATAGGCATGCTGGCCATATGAGCATGAAAAATGCATTTGGACAATGCTGACTCCCTCAGCCAAGAAAAAGAGATGAGCACTGTGCCCTAGAGTTGGACATGACTGGGACAGAACAGCCTTTACCTTTACCTATACATAAGGTATAGGACTCTGATTTTCATTTTTCCCCTCTGGGTTTTGGAGGACTTTTGGAGAAAGCATCCTTCTGACTCATTTCTGTAAAAAGTTAACACCCACCGTTCTCCTAGAAGAATGAAATATTTTAGGAAATATTAAAAAGGCAGAATATTATATGTCCCTAAAGGGAGAAATACGCTCTTGAAGACAGAAAGCAGCCTCCACATTTCTTAATAACCCTCAGCAGATGTCAGCACTGAAGAGATAAAAAGATAGATAGCTCTATTCATAAGCAAATACCTTCACCCAACATTCAACAAAGGTATGATTAGCCCTCAGCCACAATAGGAATAGCCCAATGCTCCTTCTTTACATCACCCTCAGAAACTTCAACCAAACCTGGGAGTTCAGACAACATACAGAGCCAGCTATGACCCCCCTCCCTACATAATCCCCACATGGCCCCTTGGGAGTCCGACAACAGCCAATAGACTACATGTTCTTGCACAGGAACAGGAAGTTCAAGTGCAAAGCCCCAGAGAAAGCATAAAAATCACTCATTCTCAATTTCATGTGGTCAGCTGCACCAGAATCATGTGTTTCGTGGTTCTGTTTCATCATTAAACCATCTTTCCAATCAGCCTCCAGCCTCCATTTTGTCTCCAGTGCCTTTCTCCTGGCTTGAAACTAAACCAGAGGGATATTTCTTTCAACATTAAAAAAATAAAAGCAAACCTCTAAGCCTATATTCAGGATCACAATGCAGTTTTCATGCATTTTGCGCTGGTCAGAGACAAGCAGTTTCAATCCCTAATTTTCCACAATAGTCTTAGGGGGAGAGAAGCTCCCCATAAAGAGGCTCAATATCCATTGTCCCCCTTTGCTCTCCGTTTTTGTGTCTTCTGCCTCAAAATGCCAGGAAACTGCTTTACCAATTTTGGCAATGTGCATCTGTGAGGTATCAAATGATGCTTGCAATTGATCTCCACAGCTGGAATTGTTTAGGAGAAAAGTTGCAGAGTTAAGGCCTGGGTAGATGAATGACAAAGGGCAAGTGGCAGGTATTGAAAATTCAAAGACAACCAAGAAGGGAGAGAGAGAGGGGGAGGAGGAGGAGGAGGATAAAAGAGAACTGGAAAGAGAAACTGGAAAAAGAAGCAGTAAAGGGAAAACAATTGTAAGTTGCGCGAGGCAGGGAAGCTGAGAATTCTGAAGACCTGTGAAGTTGAAACCTTTCCAGTGAGATTTGAAAAGGGAATTAGTTCTGTCCTCAGTTAAGATGAGAACAATTATGAGGGTGTTTCAGCTGCATATAAAGTGAAGAGTGAGAGAGATTTAAACTCTCTGTTGGGCTGTGAACTTGCTTCCTGTGGCAAGAAATGTATCCTGATTGGTTGTCAACTGCCATGGGGCCATGCAAGAATAACTTTGTAGGCTGTCTTGAGTCCCAAGCTTTGTTGAATCTTGCTGGGTGATGTAATGAAAGGGCTTTGGGCAATTCCTACTATGACTTAATGGCTTTGTCCCGGTTTGGATTTGAGTGAGGGCTAATCCTATCATGTCCTGAGGACCATGTCTTAATCCCATCACCCTGGAGCCGAAGCGTGGGACAGGGAGCTGTACGAAGCTGCTTTGTCTTTAAAAATATGTTTCTCCTTTTCTCATCCAGGAAAATATAATATTCTGCTTTTTTAATATTTCCTAGAATATTTCATTCTTCTAGGAGAGGGGTGGGTGCTAACTTTCTACACATATTTTTATCCACACAAGCAATCTTGAGAGATGCAATGGACTAAGAGGAACTAGCTTGAAGCTACCCAGCCAATTTTTATGACCAAAGGAATCTTCAATCTGAATCTCCTTTGCTACGTTCTGCTCTTTGCTATGTTATGTTTCGAATTTAGAGATTGCAAATAAAAAGTACATTGTGTGTAATTTTCAAATAGTCTACTTTTAGGAAAAGAAGCTTCTGATATAATCTAGATTACAGACTCCAGTATGAACAACTAAAATAAGCTTAAAATCAGAGCTGATTGAAACACTTAATTGGCAGATAACATTTTTTTAAAAAAATTAACTGTTTGCTAATTTTCCATTTCATTCAAGAACTTGGATGAAAGGAAGATCACATAATTGGCTCCTTACTTTTAATTTAGTTGTTCTGCTTAATTTCTCTGGCTATTCCTTCGTATTACCATTAACTTTTCATCAATTTTTTCTTGATTCTGCCTTTCATAGTCACCTAGAAAACAGTAATTCTTTTGCATATACAATTGAGATAATTAGCCACTTGTCTGTTTGGAGAGAGAACAATTGGTTTTGCTAGAAATAAACAACTAGTGTAAGTAGGAAATTTTTTTAGAAAGTTTTTATAATTGCCTTTTGGGGACAAAGTGTGAACGTGCAATTTAACAGAGCAAGTACATTACTTAAAAACCTTAGTTTGACTGAACCAGGGGGTAAAGGTTGACTGAAAATTTCATCTTGTGATAAAACATTATTCACTTCATCACACATATGATTTTCAATTTTGCTCCTGAAGTGAAGAAACATTTTCTTTTTTCTTGATTTTTCATTTGTTCTCTCTCACATCAGGTCCATCCCACTAACACACAAAAACCTTTGATATATACAATTATATAGTACTGTATCTTCAGGGTCAATAGGCATTTATTTTGGCTCTGCTATTGATATGAATTAAGAACATTAACAACTCTTTTCACAGAATTGCATTCATTACAAAATCAAATTCAAGCAACGTATACCCAATCACACATTACCTTCAGTTATGAGAATTTACTGTTAATCTGCTTGAAGACAAAACTTGTATTTAATAAAAAAATTATTTTTAATTTATTTATTTGTCAAGCGATTATAACAGGTATAAGTATAAACATAGTTATGAATACATGAAATGGATACATATAAGAAAAATAAAAAGAAACAATAGGACAGGAATGGTAGGCACATTGGTGCACTTATGCACGCTCCCTACAGACCTCTTAGGAAAGGGGTGAGGTCAATAGTAGACAGTCTAAGGTTAAAGTTTTTGGGATTTGGGAAGAAACCACAGAGTCAGGTAGAGTATTCCAGACATTGACCACTCTGTTGCTGAAGTTGTATTTCCTGCAATCAAGTTTGGTGGGGTTTACCTTGAGTTTGTATCTATTGTGTACTCTTGTATTGTTATGGTTAAGCTGAAGTATTCATTGACAGGTAGGACATTGAAATGTATGATTTTATATACTATACTTAGATCGGATCGAAGGTGGCGTAGTTCTAGTTTTTCTAAGTCTAGAATTTCAAGTCTGGTGGCATAAGGTAATGAGTAGAGTAGAGGAGTGGAGAACTCTTCTTGTGAAATATTTCTGGACTTTCTCAACTGTATTAATATCAGATACGTAATGTGGGTTCCAGATTGATGAACTATATTCAAGTTTTGGTCTAGCAAATGTTTTGTATGCTCTAGTTAGTAGTAGTAGTTAGTAGTAGTGCAGAACCATGTTTTTGCATTGGGAAAACATATTACTCCAAGCTTTAGAGGGTTGCACGAATGAAGTTTTAAGAACATCTGAAGTTAATGTAATTATCACTTGGCAGAAGAGTTCTCAAATACCATAAAATACAATGAGCTCACAGGAAGGAAAATGAGTGGATATTTGAAAGTGTTACAGAAATCATTGCAGGATGTAAGCTATTTCAAGCAAAGTTGCTTTTTGCAACTGATTTGATGGTGAATTTGTCAATGCCGATGGTATTCAAGTGATGCTTCAGTTTAAATATTTCTTACAAGATCTACATTGACCTCCTACCAATCTACATTCTATAGAGTGCACTCCATGACCATTGATATGGAGTGACATATCATTCTTTTGAAAGCAGGCATGTATTTTCAGTATTTCTCTGGCTTTCACTTTGCAAGAGAATATCTCTAGTATTGTCTGGGTGGTACAAATAGGCTGCTAAGAAAATTTCAGGCACCTATGCTATCCTCCTTGTCTCCTATTTCAGCCAAGTTCAGCATGGCAGAGTGGCCTGTAAAAGCTGCAACCTTGAAACAGGTGTGGGAGGAGAAAGAAGGTATTGGAAGCCACCTCCATTTCCTACAGAAACATTTGGAGGGATATTTTAAAAAAAATATCCACCTGGTTCAGTTCTAAGCCAGGAGAAAGACACTGGAAATATGGAGGCTGATTGGAAAGATGGATTAATGATGAAGCAGAACCATCAATAACATGGATATGGTACAGCTGACCACACAGAGTTGAAAGTGAGGGGGTTTTATACCTTCTCTCGGGCTTTGCAATTGAGCTTCCTGTTCCTATGCAAGAACATTCTATTGGTTGTTGTAGAATAGAATTTTCAGGCTCTCATGGGGCCATGTAGGGGTTATGTAGGGGTCATAGTTGGCTCTGAAGGTTGTCTGAGATAAGTATGGCTGAAGTTATTGAGGGTGGTGCAATGCCCTTAGGAGATTGTGAAATGTAGCGAGCTCTGTGTTTTAGTGGGTTAATCCTATTATATCCTGAAGGGTCATGTCTTAATCTCTTTACCCTGGATATGAAGGTCTTTTTTTTGTTTGTTTGTTTGTAGACAGGCTGGCCCAGTCTTTCTTAAGTGGCACAAAATATCTGCTGGGGGCAGGAAGCTGGGGCTCTGAGTTTCTGTCTTCCTAAATATTTTTTTTATTTCTATTTTAGGAGAAATATTTTATCCTGCCTTTTAAAAACATTTCTCAAAATATCTCATTCTTCTAGTAGAGGGGTGGTGGTAGCTTCCCACAGTATGTTTTTATGGACACATGTGCATCCAATAAACACACTGAGAAACAACCTTTCAAATAGCATTTCTTCGCTTGATCAGTTCCTGTATCTGCAGCTGGTGACTTGGAGGACACAATCCAGTGCCCAGAATTGTTTGCACGTTGATCAACATTAGGTTTGAAACTTACACATATCCCTTAGCAACTGACTCAATGGTGGCAGCTGCTCACACAAGCCACGGCTGTCCTTACAAGTGTTCTCATTCCAACCAACCTAATGGTAATGTAGGCAATTGTCTGCCAGCAACCATTTTCACAATGCCAACTCAGAGCAATATGAAAAATCTAGCATGTTCTACAAAGTCATTCAAGATCCCAGTTATTGCCGCTGGTGCTGTTTTAAATAATCTTTCTAGTTATACCAGTCATTGATCAGAGTTTTTGTCTGAATTCTAAAAAAACAATGAAATCTGAAGAAACACCAAGTGTTCAGTAGCAGGTCTTTTTCTTCCACACTTGCATGTTTTTCTTCCAGAACTGGAATATATAATTTTGCTATATAAAATAGTTTCAGGTTCATCCTGGTCAGTACTGCCTATAGTAGTGCTATAAAATAGCACCGTGTGGTGCTCAGGCTAGTTCTTCTATATTTCCAGAGGGGTATCCAACTCAGATCTACCTAAAAATTATGAAGCCTGAATACAAGACCTCATTCATATAAATAGCATAAAGAGAGCCAGTTTGGTCTAGTGGTTAAGACACCAGGCTAGAAGCCAGGAGACTGTAAATTCTAGTGCTACACTAAGCATGAAAGCTGCCTGGGTAACTTTAGGCCAATTACCAGGATATTGTGAATTCTAGTCCCTTTTTAGGCATGAAAACTGGCTGAAAGATTTTGGGCTAATCACCAGGTGACCGTGAATTCTAACCCTGTCCTAGGCATGAAAACTGGCTGAGTGAATGAGAGACAGTCACTCTCTCTTTCAGCCCAATTCATCTTACAGGGAGAATTTTGGAGAATAGGAGGAAACAGGAGTTTTCTGTATGATTGCTGCCTTATTTATAACAATAATTAAAAAGGCAGTATATTAATTAATTAAAATCTCCCATTATTGGTAGGTGTTATTGGAAAATGGCAAAAAAAGACTCTGCTATGCTTTGGATTATATGAACCCATATCACATTCATAGTATCAAGTGCATAAATAGTTCTCTGTGGGAGTATTACATGAAATAATAATCTCTGCATAAAGGCCCTGTCACACTGCCCAACGGATGCAAAACGTTAGTAAAAAGGACACAACGGACGAGCAAAATGTTCCA
>BHFT01022982.1:0-15321 GCA_004320025.1 Laticauda laticaudata | reverse complement strand
CTGACATTACCACTGAATCAAAGGCTTTACAGAAGTCTTTGTAAATTGTGTCTATTGCTTTACCCTGGTCAAGATCTGCCTGAATGTTGTGGAAATAGTTTTACCCAGGTCTCCTTTGTAAAAATAAAAGCTGCTACATTTTCAAGCCTCTTCTTAAGTCTCATTTTGGCATTCTGGTGACTCATGTGCATTTTTGGACCTTACAGTAACAAAAAACTAATTCTTCTGTGTAGTGATACCTTGATTTGAATAACCTAAAACTGATAGCTCTAAGTAAACCCAATCAAATGATAGATGCAGGCCTATGCCAGTGATGATATTCTGCCAGTTCGGCCTGGTTCAGCTGAACTGGTAGCTCTGAGAATCATCTGTGAGCAAATTGGTTTGCTCTGATGATCAGTTGTTGGGCCCTCACATCTGCCCCAGCTCTATATTGACTTTTATTTCCTGCTTTTCAACCCCAGCTACTCCACACGGCACAGCCAATTACCGCACGTCAACTGTTTTACACACAGGGCTTGCAGCAGAAGGTGAGTAGTAAATGCTGCATATGTGCAAAGCATGCACTCACACTGAACCAGTAGGGAAAAGTTTTGAAACCCATCACTGGTCTATACTTCTTGGAAAGCATGACTTTTGCTTGTCTAGCATGTCTTATTCCAATGATATGCATGGCCACTACTTATTCTTAGAGTCGGCCATTCTCTCCCACATATGCAAAGCTGAATCTACATCTCCAGAATTAAATTAATCTAAAATAATGCCATGCTTTTAAAGTCTAATTGGTATAATTATTGGAAAGCAAGATTTAGGTTCACTTTATACTTACTGAGTTATCCCTTTCTTACAGAAAGCCCTGAAAGAATATTTTAGATATGTCAGAAAAACCTTTCCCAATCCCCAAGTTAATTGACAAATTAAATAAAATGTTTGTAAAGTGGGGCTACCAAATCTAAATTACTGAAATGTAGTAGGTCATTTGACGGCATCAAAGGATTACAGCTTTCAGGATGCTTTTGTTCCCCTCTTGTGGTTATCTGGATATTTGCAGCCCAGATCTTTATTGTGAGGTGACAAGCTCCTACTGGGCTGTATGTTTCCCCAGTGAATAATTAAATTGGAGTTGCTGACAGGAAGAAATAGTTTCAAGAACCCCATGTAGTTGTTATAATGTAATCTTGTAGCTTCAATTTTTTTTGGTATAAGGCTAGCGTAAGGGCAAACTAAACCACCATATTTCACATCTTTCCCAGAAATGCAACTGAAATCTAAATAGGAATGCCTTTGTTGCCATTTGTTTTATCTAACCAGCATTCCTACTTCACAAAATGCTGTTAATAAGATTAGTAATTAAAAAACTTGAATGGCAATTGGCAAGCAGGCTCTCTTCAGAGTTGAGTTGGCACTGTGTCACCAACAGGCTTTGATGAGTATTTGGAAGAGTGAAGCCAGACACATTCAATTGTTGCTAGTGTCTAAGAGCAAAAATGGAGAAATCCAGACCTTTATGGGACAATCATTTCCAGTTTATATTTGCCTGTATTTCTTATGCAGTAGGGCTGGGGAATGTATGGCGGTTTCCTTATTTATGCCAGATGCATGGAGGCGGTGAGTAGAATTTATGCTTCTCAATTTGCCATTTGAGAATAGGTGGGTTCATTTTTAAAACTGTTGTATTGTCTTTGTCAGAATCACCTCAGGTGTCAGAAATGAGAAATAAGCAATTGCTCCAATCTTCAAGGCAAGCAAAGAATATTAGCACAAATGCAACATTTCTTCTTTTCATCATAAAAAATATTCTTCTTTGCTTCCTTTTTTATTAATACATTTCCATTTAGATTGTAACTTTCTAAACCAAAAATTATTCTTAATATTAATTTAGTGTAAAAGAAGTTACTACCTTGACTTACAACCTGTTGCTTACAGCCATTTGCACTTGTGATAGATTCTGCAAAAGCTACTTATGACCTGTTTTCAAAGTTATGGCAGCTGCACATATACATATGCTTGCACACATACATCATGCACAAATGATCATATTTTGGGCATTTGGCAACTGATTCACGTTTATGGCTGTATCAAACATCCTGCAGTTATGTGACCATAATTTGTTGTGTTTTTGCTGAATTCTGGCATTTACTTTTGGTTTCTTGGAAAAAATGCATATTGGTGAAAATGTATTCAGTTAGCTACCATGTTATTTGCTGAACAATTGTTGAAAAAGCAGTTTGTGATGATTCAATTTATGACACCAGCAACCTGCAATTCCAGGCTCAATTATTTTGGACTACCTGTAGTGCTATTACTACTCTTGTTGTAACTGTTGAAGTTGAAAGGCTATTATTAGCCAAATTATTTTTGTACATACTGTGTATTATTATTAGTTTTATTGACACAAAAAACAAGAAGACATACTGCAGCAAATTTGTAGCATATTGAAGATATAGTGGGAACTTTTTGTTCCTCCAAGGATAAAACACCCAGACACAAACTAAGCAATGTGATATATGCAGTACAATGCAGTGAGTCATGTGCAGATCTGTACCTTGAGGAAACAAAACAACCATTTCATAAATGCATCAAACAATATAGGAGAACAAACACATCAGGACAATATTCAGCAGTCCATCTGCATCTAAAAGATACAGGCCATTCTTTTGAAGATGCAAAGATCCTTTCTGTTCAAACTTTTTGAACAGAAAGGACCACTGGTTTGAAAGAGGGGTCAAAGAGGCCATCTGTGTCAAAACTGAACAGCCCTCTCTCAACAGAGGGGGAGGGATACAGCATCATCTATCTCCAATATACAACACAGTCCTTTCAGCAATTCCAAGAAGGCTACACAGGTGACCTTGATGACACAAATAAACCTCCAAGTGGCCTTAATGACCTTATAAAAGAATGCAAATGACCACCTGTCTGCAAGGAATATAAATCTTTCTATTTCCCATCATCCAATCAGAGCTAAAGAAGCTTCTGGATGAGAAGTGAAATGGCTTCCCCCCCCCACACACAAAAAAAACCCACAGCTAGTCCAGTTGTTGAATTTATGTTTTACTGAAAAGGACAAAAGGGAGACTAGTATAGATCTATTTCAAGATATTTAGCTCCCATTAGCCAGCCATACCCTAGTACAGTGGTGGCAAACCTATGGCACGCATGCCAGAGAGGGGACTCAGAGCCTCTGTGGGCATGTGCACCATCACCCCAGCTCAGACTGGGAAGTCGGGAGATATCTGGAGAAGGGGCAGCCAGCATAAGCTGAGTGGCAAGTCATTTTGCTTTGTGCATCCAATGCAGTACCTGCTTCGCCAACTGAGCTCTGACATCTGGGCTTCCCCGAGGCATCAAAGGTGCAGGGGGCTTGCCGGGAAGCCCACCAGCATGTTGACAAGATGGCAGCGTCCAGGAGGGCTAAAGTGCTGCGTCTCTATTGCTGTGAGAAAGCCAGGCTTTCAACGCCTACAGCTATAGATAGAAAAGGGGGGCATATTATGAGTGGAGCCTTCAATGCCAAGTCCCTCTTCTGTCCCCATGAAAATCACCCCACCCACTCCAGTTAAATGTGCGTAGGGTGATAGGGTTTGTTTTAAACAAATAAAAAAAAATCTGTGCTGCTCGTTGTCAAAATCCAAGTGAAAGAGAGGATGGAAATGGTTTTAGTTTTAAGCATTTTATTTTGCTTTATTTTTATTTTCTACTTAAATACTGGGGTAAAGAGGAGTAAATAAAAGAAGGCCAGTTTGCCAATTGAGAGCTAAAGTGGACATTTATAGTTTACAAAGGAAAACAGGACAGAAATATAACACTTAAATTCAATTTACTCTGTCTTTATTTTGGAGCTCACTGCCTTGTCCTGTAAATGTGTTTGGTTTCATAACGTTAAATAATAAAGGAGACATTATTCAATCTTGCTAATCTGCATTTGCAGATGAGAAAAACAGACTAGCAATGGGTGAATAGATTCAAAAAGATATGTAGCGTCAAGCCCCTTATGTGTGGGCAATTCTGAGAATAAATGGGAAATGAGACTTTGATACAAATTGAATGCAGTATGATGTCTTTACTAGGGTTCCAGATCTGATCTGGAACACTTCAGAGAACCAGAACACTGTGACAAAAATTTACACTTCTCTATCTATGCTGTCATTTAATGGTCATTTGGAGTTTTGCCCTCCATAACTGGTAGCCTTATCCAGGAAGTGAATTTTTTTCTGCTGGATGCATTGGCATTTTCATCAATTTTTATTTCAAATATTTTGAGCACAGCATGTATAGTCAGAAATTAAAAAACAGTGTTGGTTTCTTCAGGACACTGCTAGAGGAAGGTTCATATGATCATAAAATAACCAGTAAAGCCAGTTTTCCAGATAAGCCTTTTATTGTGTAATCAATATGCCTAATGAAATATTCCAGACAACTTTTAATATTATTTGCTTGAACAAGCCATAGTAGTCAGATTTTATGTACAACGGTAAACTTAATTGTAGACTTAACTGTAATTACCAAATCCAGTACCACAGCTGGGTTTCTGGGGAAAAAACACTTCTCATGGAAAAACATGTACAAGAAATAAAAAAGAATTATGAACACAAAATTAACTGGATTTAATTGTAACTTTAAAATTCACATTATAATGTACCTTGGCTTTTCTTAGGGAGCTGAAGATAATACGACCAATTTCTCCAATGTTTTTCAACAATAACTATGTTGGACAAACTGAACTGAGAGAGGATAACTTCAAAAGCATGCCAAATGCAAACTTTTATCTTTCAATAAAAAATTGTTTGTATTGTTGAAAGTTCTGCTGTGTTTTTCTTTTAAGACAAAAGATATTAACATATAAGTTGTTTTTTCTAAAGTAAAACCTCAGTATTCAGATTTAATTGCCATGTTGGCACTTTGTGATAAATAAGTGGATTTTGGGTTGCAGTTTGGGCACTCGCCCACAGAGCCAGTAGTAAAAAGTGTTGAATCCCACCACTCCTGCAAACTATCATAAGATAATCTTGTGCCCTGAATGATTGTTTTAGACTAGGAAGAGCCAGAATATAAGTCTTTTTCAGCCTAGAAGCACACTGTTAGTTTTTATCCCAAATCCAAAGAAAAATTGAAATCAATTTTTCTGTCTGTCATTGTCATTTTATCATCATCATGACAAAAAAGTCTGTCATTGGTTTATATATTTACAAATGAAATATTTAAATTAGATATTTAAAAGTTATGGATTTGACCTTACAAAAATGAATCTGAAATTGTACTGTGCAGTTAATGATGAACATATTATTGCCAGATTTATAAATTGTTGAAACTCATCTTGAAGAATGCATACATGAAACATGCAACACTTAGAAAATGGCATGTGGATGAAAGGTTCAAAATTTACATTAAATTATAAGAAAATGTTTATAAAATGATATACCATTAATATTTAATACCAGGTCAACATTAATAAAGATATTTCAAATTGTTGAAAACTTAAAGAAGGAATTTTTAACCATCTTTGGTGGACCTGCAATAAATCAAAGAAATATTGGAGTAGGACTCATATCTTAATACAGAAAATTTTTAAAGTAAATATTAAAATACAACCAAACATTTTTCTTTTTGGCTTTTTTCAAAAAACTTGACAAAAATGGAAATTTATTGTTATATATGCAGAAAAATATTCTATGCACAAAATGGAAAGATGCTTTAATTCCCATCTAAACTTTGTGCTTCAGATGCGAAAAAAAAAATGCTGATTTTGGGTTTTGCTGATTAAATAAGTTTGCTGTTATAAAAATAGCTAATATATAAAGGTAAAATTCCCCTCACATATGTGCTAGTCATTTCTGGCTCTAGGGGGCAGTGCTCATCTCCATTACAAAGCTGAAGAGCCAGCACTATCCAAAGATATTTCTGTGGTCATGTGGTTGGCATGACTAAATGCTGAAAACGCACAGAATGCTGTTACCTTCCCACCAAAATGGTCCCTATTTTTCTACTTGAATTTTTACATGCTTTTGAACTGCTATGTTGGCAGAAGCTGGGACAAATAATGGGAGCTCATTCCATTACGCGGTGCTAGAGATTTGACCCACCAAACTGCCTATCTTTCTGGTCAACAAGCTCAGTGTCTTAGCCACTGAGCCACCACATCCCTCTGCATACATACATATACATATACATATACANATACACATACACATACACATACACATACACATACACATACACATACACATATACATATACATATACATGGTATTCAGCTCTATTTGGATATTTTCCCATGTCATTAGAGTTGTGCTTTTAAAGTTGTAGCAATGTTTTGGCAGAATCTCATCTGTCATCATCAGGCTTATGTATTATGTTCAGACACAAGCCTGATGATGGCAGATGAGATTCTGCCAAAACGTCGCTACTACTTTAAAAGCACAACTATGATGACGTGGGAAAATACCCAAATAGAGCTGAATACCATACATATAAATACGTGCAAAAACTTAAGAAACCATATGTGTATGTGTGTGTGTGTGTGTTTTCATAGATTTTCATGGGTACAGGTATGCAGGTCTTGGCGTGTTCATGTCTTTTCCCGTATAAGATTGAGAGTATCTTGGTGATGTTTCGATGAGGTCCCACTCGCCATCTTCAGGCTAGTGCTTTCAGCTTCATGCTTGTGTGAGCAAAGCACAAAACCGAAAGCACCAGCCTGAAGGCGGCAAGTAGGATCTCATCAAAACGTTGCCAAGTTACTCTCAATCTTACATGGGAAAAGACCCGAACATGCCAAGACCTGCATATGTGTATGTGTAAAAGTAAAAAGTTGAGACTGTATATTATAATCTTATTCAATGCTAAAAGTCAAAAGTCAATGTTTCTGTTTCTTTTTCCTCTTTTCCCCTACACCATGTCCTCTTTCTCTTTTCGTCTCCTACTTTCTCACTATTTTCATTTTTCTTTGTATTTTCTTTGATAAACTATTTAAAAAGTTTATTGTTAATTTTTACCTGAATCTTTTTCATGAACTGCAGATACATACATACATACAGTAACACAAATAATAAATATAAATAAATATGTTCTGGGAAGAAATAATGTTTTATCATTGTAGTTAGGAACAGTTGCCTATGCAGGGATGCTGGCTTGAAAATCTAGAAGTTTATGGAAGATGTCAAGCTGCTGCAATTTGAAGGAGTAGAAACTGAACATTCTTTTCCAGCTCAAATATTTATCCAATCAGGGGAATTATATGGAACAATGAAAAAACAAAACTCTTATTTAAGGTGGATTTTTCTAAATCCCTTAGGTTTTATGTGGTGCAAAAAACTTTGCTGGTACAGTAGTTTAACTAAAAAATCCTAAATCCTGAAAAGTTCCAACGAATTAAATGCTGTTGGCCTAGATCAGATGTATGTCACTTTGTACCATGTTACCCAAACATATTCTTTGGTATGTACTAGCCTCCCTGCCTCAACTGTTTTAAATAATTATGATCATAACTTTGTCAAAAAGAATGATTTATGGTCCTTGAAATCCTCTTTGATTAAATCAAACATCGTTTTTGTAAGTTTAGCTTTCTCAGGTTTTCTTTATTTTCTTAAAGCCAAAATATTTATGTAAGTATCTATTATTTAGTGTTTAATTTCCAGGATTACCAAGGCAATCTATAAAAACAAGTGATGAAACTGAAGTAAATGCATTTTATTCGGGAGATTATTTTCATGGCTTCCTGTCTGGGCCCCTGGTAACAGGCATTTTCTGCAGAGAAACTTCCTCCTTCAAGGATATTTTTATTGGATCAGTGCAATTGCACAGCAACACAGCAGTACAAAGAAAAGGAGTTCCCCAACCCTTTTAGGTCAGCGAACACATTGCGACTTAAAGAAATATATCATGGAATATATCATTCCACTTTTCCTGGTAATCCTTTTTCTTCTGAAATGTGGGCCCATTTTCACATTATGCAGTTATTTTTTATTCCTAGTGACCACATAGATAGATCTTTACCAGTCAGCTATTTTGTTTAATTTCTAAAAATGTGTCCAAGATCTATTTGAAAATAAAGAGGATGCTTACAGCTGTTTTGCAACATACTAGCTTCCTTTTATTTATTTTTTTAATTAAAACAATTTTAAGAAATAAGCTAAGGTAAGATATTGAGTTTGTCTGGCCCAGACAAATCTATAGAGATTGTAAGTTATCCAGGTCATGGTGGTACCAAAGGTGCTTTTTCAAGACGCAACTGGACTATCTATTAGGGCAGTGATGGCCTTTTAGAAACCATGCCAAACTGCAACCCAAAACCCACTTATTTATTGCAAATTTAATCTGAATACTGAGGTTTTAGTTTAGAAAAAACAACTTATACACTAATACCTTTTGTCTTAAAAGAAAAACACAACAACAGAACTTTCAATGATACAAACAATGATACAAGCTTGGAGAGAAGGCTTCACTAATCCTCTTTAGAGTGGGGGAGGTATAAAAAATTGAAAAAGTATAACTTTAAAATAGATTTTGTTAATTATACAGCTCAATCCTAATTATATATGCTAAAAGTTCTACTGATTTCAGTTAGCAAATATTTATTTCTGTTTGTCAGTTTTGGCTCTTTTTTAGCTTACTCTGTAATTCAAGATGTAGATCATACATTAGTATTACTATTTCCTCCTCCTCCTTTCTTCAATTCTGAGAGGTGGATTGAACTGAGAGAGAGTGAAAGCTACTCAAATACCTATCTAGTTTTCATACCTAGGGCAAGACCAGAATTCATATCTTTCGGTTTCTTGGCCAGCACTTTAACCACTAGACCAAAACCAGGGTCTTTATGTACTTTTGATCTTTTCTCACTTACCTTGGTTATAATTTAATGTTTTTATAGCACTTAGTTATACTTTAACCGATACTCTATCTGAACTGTTTGAAAGATTCTACTTAATCACATCTAGATGATGTGATTTATAGAAAATTATTCTGGCAAACCTATCCAGTCTTATCAAGCTCGAATTCTAGAAAAAGGAAGGTAGAGCAAGAAATAAATAACCAGGCAAAACTAGATATGAATCCTTTCCATTTAGAAACAATTGTTTCCTAAGAAAAAGCCCCACTGGGACTCATTTTAAGCAGTTTCATATACTATTATATTGTATGCTACAATATGTATGCCTAAATCCATTTCCCCAAAGATTAATCACACTGAAGTTGTTAGGTTTTCTTTCTGGATGGACATACATCCTAATGTTTGTGGAATGTACCTGAGCAATTAGATATTACAACACAAAGTTGAAACACAGTCAAATGAAGGAGAGTAATGGGCACAAGTGACAAAATGTGCCTCACAACACAGTTTTTTTTTTTAAATATTCATAACTTGATGTTGCAGTACAAGTGAGAAAGAGCAGTACCTGTGCTTCTATCATGACATGCATTTTGGAATCAATGTAATTAGGAATGGATGCCTATGAATAGAAGTGGCCATGGAGATATATGACTCCATTTCTGTGACTAGATTCACACATGATGCTCAGATGTAAAGTGGTTGCTTGGTTTTAGCTTAGCATATGAACCAAGAGTATTTTATTCTTTCAAGCATGTCTATAAAAATTCTGATTTAACATATAATTTTGTTTGCTTTTAATTATATTGAGAATATAGTATTGTTCAATGTTTGTGTTTTGTATCGGGGATTGGGTATGTGTCCTTTCTGAAATATATAATTCTCATTCCATTCATTCATTATGGAGAAAGTTTTTGCTATCAAAGTCAGGAACTATATTCTGGTGTTTTTATTGTTTATCTCTGTATTTTCTGAAGACGTTTGTTGAAACAAGTTTTATAGAAATTTTCAGCATTAATTTGGTGAATGAAATAGAATGAAATGGGAGATATGATGGCAAGCATACTGGCTGGGGAACACTGGGAATTGAAGTCTATGCATATTAAAGTTATCAAGTTGGAAAAAACACTACATTATTAAGCACTTATGTAAAGCTTTTAGCTAAGTTCTAGACTGTTGGTTGTGATCTATATATGCCTTTATTTCTCTTGCAGGGGGATTTTTAATCCCATACTTGATTATGTTAATTGTAGAAGGAATGCCATTGTTATTCTTGGAATTGGCAGTGGGACAGCATATGCACCAAGGGAGCATTGGCACATGGAATGCTATAAGTCCTTACCTCTGTGGAGTTGGTGGGTTCTTGTCCATCTATTGCTTGTTTTTCTTGTTTAAAAAAAAAGAGATAAGAATTGGTTTTTAATATACCTGCTAGAGACCCATTGTTTTGTCTGTGGATTCTACAGGTACTCCTCAACTTACAACCATTTGTTTCGTGACAGTTCAAAGTTACAACAGCACCAAAAAAAGTGAATTGACTCTTTTTCACAATTGTTGTAAAACCTGTTGCAGCATCCCCACAGTCAGGTGATCAAAATTTGGATGCTTGACAACTGACTCATATTTATGAAAGATCCAGTGCCCTGGGTCATGTGGTCACCTCTTGTGACTTTCTGATCAGCAAAAGCAATGATGAAGCCAGATTCACTTAACAAACATGTTACTAAATTAACAATGGTAATAATTCACTTAATAACTGTGGCAAGAAATATCGTAGAACAGAGGAAAATTCAATTAACAAACGGAGGAAAATTCAATTAATAAATGTCTTATTTAACAACATAAATTTTGGGCTCTGTTGTAGCTGTAAGACAAAGTATAGCTGTAATAAGTTTGTAAACATCTTGTTCTCACTTTTCCATCACAAGCTTTGATGAAAGGAGGGACAAACAATGCTTTTTTCTTTTAAAAAAATCTACAAGCACAATTTTCATTCTCTCAAGTTCCAAATATAAAATCAATCCTTTTTCAAATTTTAAATTGCACATACAGGCCAATTGTAGTTTCAGGAAAAACTTAATTTTTTTCAAATAAGCAATTTTTGTCATCTCTAGTAATTGACATCAGCATCAAATATATTCATTGCTTATTTAAAAAGTCAGAAAAGGTTCAGAAGTCAAGCATTTCCCAACTGATATCCACCCAAAGATAGAAACATAGCAGTCATATATAGAATCCAATTGTCTGTTGAAAACATGAGGCAGCCTGCTTATTTTTATTTCTTTCTACAATGAGGAGAAACAATTTAATCATTTTGGAAGAGTAATAGAGCCATCTAACCAAAACAGTTACTATATCTGGGGAAATGATATCAAAGAATGTAAATGTATATTCTGAAGGAAATGATGTTTAAAATAACAAATCCTGCTTTGTGAACTATTATGATATCTAGGCCTAACAATTGGGAAAATTGACTCTAAACCATTGTAGGCACACAGTAATTAAGACATGGATGACTCTTTCAATTGAAGGTGTAAAGAAAAGACACAGATAAGACAGACTAAGGCAAGCAATTGAGCTACCTGACTATAACAGTATAAATTATGAAGAGGAAAGATTGAGGTTAAGTACAACTTTCTTATTTCTAGAATAGTGTTTCCTGCCCTAAACTACCAGCCTTCTGATATTATATAACACAACCCACAAGGTGTTGAATGAAATGCTTATGGCCAGATCAACGCATCCATTAAAGAATAGTGCTATTTTATATAAATTATTGATTTGCTGGAAAAAAAAAGTAGAGGATTCATTTGGTCCCATGCCATACCATGCAGTCCAGGCAACTAATTGTTGCAATGTGAAACGCTCTTTGTTAAAGATTTCAACTATTCCATTCCATTCCCCTGAAAATATGTTTTGTTGGGTTTTTTCCCCATTTCCTGCAGGAAGGATCCTACACCTTTTCTCTACTGAAAGTGCTTCCCTCTTCCACTTCCTCATTATTTCAAACTTTTACTAAATCTCCTTTTATTTGTCAGTAGTTAATAGCTACCAAAATTTGCAATAAAACCCAGAAAATAGAATAATAGAGAAGAATCTACTGTTTTAATGGCCTATCATTCACTCTGAGTGTTCTATTCATGTGAAAAGTTTCATGGAAATAATTACAGGAAAATATGTAAAGGAGGAGATTAATTAGAGTAAAACCGTGCATCTTCAAAAAATGATTCATTAGAAGTACTGCAACCTTCATAACAATGCCAGCTCTTATCAAACCTTTGCAGGAATGTAAGCGCTGCATTTGGGTTGCTAATTAAAGCAGCCATTAATTTTTTAAGGCTTCTGCATGAGCTGTACAAATATAAGCTGCTTCAAGCAGTTAATTTATTAAAGCAATTCTTAACTCAGAAGCATCTTTTTCAGGCTTGTAAACTTGAGATTGTTTTCAAACCATTCACACTTCTGTTGATTGTTTCTGAGGGGGTGATAACAATGGTCAATTAAATCCTGTTTCCTTGACCTATATTTTTCTTGTTTTCAGGAATTGCCAGTGTTATTGTGTCATTTTTCCTCTCCATGTACTACAATATTATAAATGGCTGGGCATTTTGGTATCTCTTCCATTCATTTCAGGTGGGTCAATGTCTTGAACTTCAGCAATGTGTCAGTTATCTCCCTTTCTGCTAGGATGTTGTGCCAGAACAGGTTAAATGTGTATATGTTCCAACTTCTATAAACACCAGAAACTGCAGAGATAAAGGGAGGGGGGGGAGAGAAAGAATGTAGGAAAGATGAGTTGGGATATCCAGTTCTCAAATGCAATTTTGCCACTTTAGTGTGTTCCCAGCTATGCAAAAATATATTGTATGAAGGACTCAAGAGAGAACTGTATAGGGTGAAATGCTGCTTATTTAAAATGCCTGACACCTGAGAGTAAACCATGACTTCTCTTCTGTTTCTGATTGGCAAAGCCAAGGTTTCACATGTTATTCATCAGTCCTTTAGTAAGCCAACATAAATTGAGGGTCCTTCCTGTTTTATGATGGGACAGAATTTTACCTCATGGATTCCCCCAGTGTCACTTCTCCTATCAATATCCCCTGTTTTTGTGAACATGACCAGCAATTATTTCCTCTAATGTGAAATGGGACAAGGCTGAATAAATGTACATGGGTGTTTGGAACACCATGTGGCTTATCTGTCAGTTGTATGGTTAAGGGCTTCTTCTCATATTCCTCACTGTAGCATAAACATACTTCAGGTAGCAATAATTATTTTATGTTTTGCCTCCTCAGTGTATTTTACCACTTCACGTTTAAAGAATTATTGTCCCTCTTTTACTGGCACTATTTTTGCCATGAGTGTGATCTAGCGATATGTCTTCGCAAGGGACAAAGTTGGAACAATTATCAATAAGATTTATATGGTATAATAATACCAACATGCAAATTCTGTGACTTATCTACTTGTAGCAGACATTGTGGTACAGGTATATAACTGTGGCATTTGCATGATAGAATCATTGCATACAATCTTATATTTGATGTCATTGTGGCTTGTTGCAAATGCCACTGATTCTAGCAAAATTAGCTGAATATATGGTTACTGACCTGATCTGGGTTAGGGAATCTGTCAGCTGTTGCAAACCACTTTAGGATGATGTGAGGATATCTAACCTCTCTGGTTATAGGATATAGCAGTCCAGTGACATTTTGGGTTGGTTTTAAGAGACACCAAATATCTGGTATGTGACATCTGCTCATGTAATGCATAACCAGTGCTGTCTGAAATAATAGTGAAATAAATACATTTTGCAATTAAGCAAAATAATCTCTCCCTGAAATCATATATTGTATTTTACTGATAGGTTATGGCAACATTTTGATGATGTTTCACACAAGAATTCTAATTGCATAATATTTCTTGGACTTGGGTTGTTCAGAATGCACCAAGATGAAATGAGAATATATGACCAAACAAAATACTTCCCTGTAATAACAGTCATGACCTCTCACTTTGCTGTGCAATAGCAGTATCTGTTAAGATTGTGTGGTGTGTGTGTGCGTGTGTGTGCATGTGTTTTAGAAATGTAGAGTATTATCATAAAAATGACTCCTGTTCAGTTTAATTGCTTGCATGTAGAATAAAAGTTATGTTTACTTTTCCTTGTTTCAGTGCAGGATATACATTCATGTGGTACAAAATAGTTTATCTTCTGCATGTGGAAGATTCCTATTTACTTTACAGTTGAGGAAGAATGGCTTCTTTCAGCATATTTCACCATTTTCCATATCATTTATGAATGCTGTTAGAAACAGAAATTCTAGTAGAGTAAAACAAGTAATGTCAATTCATAGTCATCTTTGACTTAAATAATACTTCATAATAATTTCTTGGAATATATTGAATATTGAATATATTGAATACTGAATATTATTAGCAAGTTATAACAAAATGGCTAAGTTGTCAGCCTAAGTCCCTGAGGCTCTCCGAGCTTGGTGGTTTATAAAAATTTTATTATCGAACTAGGTAGCATAATCAATTGTTAATGAAATATTTAAGCCACTGTCATTAGCTTAATAGAAAATAAGCAACTTTTGAAAACAACAAATCCTTTTCTCTGTAGGACAACAGCAAATGTGCAACAGTTCTTACAACATGGTCAGTTAGTGGCAAAATTTTGTATTCATATTATTATGTATGGAACTTGGTAGGCTCCAAGTTCCCTATTCTGATTGGCCGAAGAGGCCATTCTCGGATAGGCTATTAGAGAACCAATCCGATTAGCCCCACCAAACGGCGGGAACAATTAAAGTAGTGTCATTGGCCACAAGCCGCGGGCAAGTCGCTATATAAAGGGCTGCTGCGGCTTGGGCTGTTGTTCCGTTACCATTGCTTAGCGAGTTTAATAAAAGAGTTTTTTGTTGGAACCCGGTCTTGCGTGCTTCTTTCCAGACGGAACATATATCTTTAGATGTTTCCTGTTGAGTAATGAAATGTCTATAAGCAACCAAGTTCAGAGAACATCAACACGCCTCAAATGTATAACAATCTAGTCCTCCTTCTTGTATTTATTATTTATTTATTTATTTATTTATTTTATTTTATTTTATTTGATTTGTCAATCGCTTACAAGATAATAGGTATAAGTATATACATCGTTATGAATACATGAAATGGGTACATACAAGAAAAATAAAAGAAACAATAGGACAGGGACGGTAGGCACGTTGGTGCATTTATGCACACCCCCTACATACCTCTTGGTGCATTTATGCACACCCCCTACATACCTCTTAGGAAAGGGGTGAGGTCAATAGTAGACAGTGTAAGGTTAAAGTTTTTGGGGTTTGGGAAAGAAACCATAGAGTCAGGTAATTCCTGACATTCCAGATATTGACCACTCTGTTGCTGAAGTTGATTTCCTGCAATCAAGTTTGGTGTGGTTAACCTTGAGTTTGTATCTATTGTGTGCTCTTGTATTGTTATGGTTGAAG
>BHFT01022981.1:0-23231 GCA_004320025.1 Laticauda laticaudata | reverse complement strand
CAGTCTTCACTGCATAAGACTCAAGATGACAGATCAGACAGACAGACCACAAGCAAGAAGAAGAAGAAGAAGAAGAGTGGGAAGAGGCAGGAGTTCCAGGTAAGGACCAGGGTGGGGCCCGCAGAAAGGTGGGAGGATGTTATAGCCCACCAGTGCTTAACAGTCAGAGAAAGAAACTTAAGAAGGACCTGTCCAAATGGCTCAGTTGAAAGTGGAGGCGGGAAGTTTCCACCTTCAGACTTGCAAGACTGATGCCAGATCTCCCATGTAAACCCAGGAGTGGGATTCCACCAGTTTAACAACCGGTTTGGGGATCGCATGCTTTGCACTCTGCACACGTGTGTGCCAAACACACATTCTGTATGCGCGGTCCACGTTTTAAAATGCTGTAATACTTACCTTCTACTGCAGCTCCTTTGAATAAAACAACTGAGGATTTGTCTGACGAATCAGCTGTGCTGTAAAAAAAAATGAAATAAAGCACAGGAAAGAGCAGGGGTTGGGTGGGTGGCCCACATGCTCATCGCAGCAAACCAGTTCTCTGCCAGCTGATCTTTGGAGAAAGGGGTTCGCCCGAACCGGTCTGAACCGGTAGAATCCTACCCCTGGGTAAACCAGACAGAAAACATGACAATATAAATTAATTCTACTTTATGGTAAAGCTACATTAACAGAATCTTGCAAGTCTAAAGGCACAAACTTCCCTTTTAACTGATTCATGAGGGCAGATTCTTCCTAAATTTCTTTCCCTTATTGTTAATCCATTGGGGGCTCCTGCCTCTCCTGCCTCATTGTTTCCTAGGCAGCATCTCTTTCCTTTTTCTCCCAAAGTCATTCATGCATTCCATTACACTGGGGGAGGCTGCGTTGATCGGGGAGGCCTTGGGAAGATGGAAGTCCAGTGGGGAACTTAGGGAAACAGGGGTGTGGCAGGGCAGAAAAAGCGGCAGGAATGATTTACCAGAACTATTTGCCACTTTCCCCATTGACTTTGCTTGTAGGAAGCTATCAGGGAAGGTCACAAACTGTAATCATGTGACTGTGGCTTGCTGCAATGCCAATTATGTGACAGCCAGAATTTTGAAGACCGGTTCTTCCCTCTATTTTTTCAACACTGTGGTAATTTTGAATTATTGTTGAATGAATGGACATAAACTGAGGGATATCTGTGACATGTGTGGGACTGCTTTTCAATGGGCCATTAAGGCTGATGACCTCTGACGATTCTGGTAATATATTTTCAGTAAGAGCTGCACATTTGGTATCCTCTTTCTTTCTTGCAAGAGAAGGCTAAATTAATTGTTATTATTAGTCAGTCTATACAGAAAGTAGAAGAAACCCAGCTATTTTCTGGCTAGTGGCCAAAAGAGAAAAAGAAGAGTGTACATTCAATGTTGAGAGGGAGGTGGAATCATAAATCTGGTAAGAAAAGGATATTATTGCCTGCTGAGGCCAAAATAATTTAGCCCAGGTTTGATTAGATCTGACAATGTCCAAAGTCCCATTCAAATCTTTCAGACTATATTCCTATATTCAAATTAAATAGCAAATTTGTGGTATTATAAATGTACATAGATATATCTGAATACAGTAAATTAAATTCTAGCTGAAAACACGAACACATACACACCATTTTTATGAATTTCGTGACAAAGAACAATCAAATAGCTTTTTGGGTAACAAATTCAGTGGTTAAATTCTTCCATGAAAAACATCAAAATTGAACCATCCCCTCAGCCTTGTTATTTGAGCTGTGAAAGGATTATGGCAGAGGCTGAATCTACAGATGGTCCTTGTTTAATGATTGGGACCAGCAATTCTGTCACTGAGCAATGCAATAGTTAAAGCACAATAATGCATGGTTCAACATTCTGTGGACACGTGACCATTATCTGTGATTACTGACTTTCCCACTGACTTCGCCTGTTGGAAGCTGGCAGTGCAAAATGTCACAAATAACAACAACGTGACTGTGGGATGTTGCAATCATTGGCTGCTAAGTGCAGGAAATGCTATTGCATGACTGCAAGGACTTTGCAATGGCCACAGCTAGGAGATACAATCATGAATCCCCTGGTTCGGTGCCATTATAACTTCAGGCCCTGAACGAGAACAACCTGCATTTACAAAACCATGGCTATCTACAGGTATGATGAAAAGAAAGTCAAGATCATGGCCATAATGGTGCAGTTGAAGTTCCATTTGATTTTATTTTTATGTGCAGGGGTGGAATTCTACCAGTTCGCACCTATTTGCTAGAACCAGTTGTTAACATTCTAAGCAGTTTGGAGAACCGGTTGTTAGAAGAAATTACTGGCCTAATCCTGTAAGAAAGGCAGGAAGGAAACATTCTGGTGTTGCTTACAGAAACTGCCTCTCTGTTAACCCTTATTACGTTCTTGGCAGGACTAGACTTCCTGTCTCTGGAACATCTCTGGAGTTTTTTTTTTCCTTCCTTTGCTGGCACTTTGCTTGTGTGGAGTGATCATTCAAAGTTACAATGGCACTGAAAAAAGTGACTTATGACCATTTTTCACACTTACGATTGAGAGGCCAGGCGAGGAGATGTGTGCCTCGATATGAGTGATATTGAGTTGGCCACACCCAGCCAATAACATGACCACCAAGCCATGTCTACCCAGTCACATGACCACCAAGCCACGCCTACCACCTAAGCCACACCCACAGAGCCAGTTGTCAAAAATTTGAATCCCACCTCTGTTTATGTGTAATACAATTTTTTGACAACACAGAGCTTATACCCCTGCCCAATCCTGTGAGACAAAAATCTAATGTTTTTAAAGATCTAATATACTGACATTAGTGTATCAACTTATCTCGAAGAAACATCAAATGTGTGTTGGGTTTTCTGTTTCTACTGTATTTCTCATATAATAAGGCCGGGTCTTATTTCTTTTTTGAGCCCCGAAAAAATGGCTAGGTCGTCTTTTTGGAGGTGACTTAATTCCACCTCCTTGCATCTCCAGGTGGGTGGGCGGCGACGGCTTGGAGGAGTTGGTGGAGCACTTCGTATCGAGGTCAACGCAGGCAGCACCATATCCGGGTGTGCAACAAGAGTACTTCCTGACAGCAAGCTCCACCACTATTCCCCCCCATTTCGCACGTTTTAATATAAGCCTTAATTTGGGGGGAGGGGCTTAATTTCATTTCGTGCCTATAAAACATGGTGGGACTTCTTATTGGGGGAGGCCTTATTGTTGGAGAAACAGGGTAACGGTGGTGAGACAACATCTTATTTTATTTAGATCAGGGGTGTCAAACTTACGGCCTGCAGGCAGGATGTGTCACAATGCTGGCCCCATCCTGCCTGATTTAGCAAAGGAGAAAAAAGTCCCAATACATCACTTGATGCCATTGTGACAATGCGAGTTTGACACCCCTGATTTAGATCTAATTAGCTTCCAAATCCAGAGAAGTCACCTGTGGCACCTTCAGGTTTTTAAAGGCAATTTCAAACAATGACTATTTCCTGAGTTCACTGAGGACATTCCTCTAATAAAGTAAAAGTTACAAGAATATTAAACTATTAATATAAATATTGATATTTAAATGTTGCCTTTTCCTCTCTATTTTTCAACTGCAAATAAACCAAACTATTTTTGTTGCTAGGTAATATTTGCAAGGAAGCTCTCCTACAGAACACAGATAAGATTAAGAGATACAAAAATGCAAGCTTAGAATTGATATATTAATTTGAGTCTTTGCAAAACAAGTTAGAAAAAAATAGACCAGCATATATTTGTACTTATTATCTCCCATTACTTTCATCTAATTAAAAAAAAAAGACAGAAAACCAACAATAACCAGCACAGGAAACAGAAAATAAATAATGAAAACAGCCATTCCAATAAAAGGCAGAGAGTTGTCCAGTTAATCCCACTCTCTACACATTTAGAGGAACAGTTGGTTGATTTTCTCATTGGGTGGGAACAGAAAAAAAAGGAAATCAATCAGCCAATGCCTTGAAATGATATTGACATATTATGCCATGTGCAGGCAGCAGTACAGACCAATCTCTTGCTGATGAGCAGTTGGCTGTGGGGTCACTACAATTTATGATGGCATTCTTTCTGTATCATTGCATTGCTTTGGATGGAAAGTTTTAGAAGGGACTTTTGTACACTCACCTAAGCTTCCTTACAAGCTTCCTCGTGTGATGACAACTTCAATTGCAGCAGAGATCCCAAATCCTGGGTAGGTTTAAATCAGGGGTCCTCAAACTTTTTAAACAGGGGGCCAGTTCATGATCCCTCAGACTGTTGGGGTGCCATGGGCATGGCTATGTGGCCACAACCAATTTAGCAGTCTTGCCACTTGATTACAACAGCAATTTCAGGCTCCTTAAAACTCAGGAAACTCAAGTTTTGCAGCAATTATTTTCAGCCCCAAGGAGCTTACAATCAACAAATCTCTCTCTTTCTCTCTCTCTGGTGGGGAGGGGAGAAGAACTTCTGAAATGTGCTGGGTGGTGAGGAGGTGAAGACCACCTAGTTGATGGGGAGGGCTGGGCACCACAACAATCTGACATCCAGAGATGGATGAACAATCACCTGGTCGGTAAAGAGGCCAGGACAGTGAGGAGGCTGAGCATCACAACACAAGTGGCACACAGGCTCTGCAGGAAAAGCGAAATCTAGGAGGCGAGAGCAAGCTGCTGTTTAGGCAGGCCGGCTTCTGGAAACATCCAGGAAGGCTCCAAGCGCATGGTCTCCCGCACCCTCTCCTCCCTCCCCACTTAAGCAGGGCAGCTTCTGCAAACACCCAGGAAGGGCTCCGATTCTGCTGTCTCTCACGTGCTCCCTTCTTTCTCCATGCACATCAGTCTATCGGCTGCTGGTATCACCCCTCTGTCACTTTGCCCCCCCTCAACCACCTGCGAGCCTTCACCCTTCGGCCTTATCTTTGTAAGCAGTGGTGAACAGAAGTATGCAGAAGTGCAGCTGCAATCTGCAAGGTATATATTAGGTCGACAGCTTTAGGAGGGGTGATGAGGGTGGTGGAAAAAGCCAGCCACACAAGGAGTGGGGGGGTGAGTGGCGGGGCTTAATCCCACCTCTCTGTGAGCTGGATACATTGTGTTGGCAGGCCATATCCGGTCCACAGGCCATAGTTTGAGATCCCTGGTTTAACTAAATGTTCATCGGAACCCCCTTTTCAGATAGTGAAAAGATGGAGTTGGGGAACCCAAGGGAAACATATAGCCCAAATTTATCTGCTACACATTCCTGTGTACAAATAATTTCAGTAGATGTCTTTCAATGACTGTGAGAACACACTCTTGAGATTTCTGGAACTCTTTATCACCATATCATAGAATTAAGTTCTTGACTTACAACCACAATTGGGATCAGAATTTGCATTTGTGGGCATAAGTCAACTTGGACCTGATTTTACTAAAATTTTAGGGCAGTATTAAGCAAATCCCTTTGGTCCTTAAATGAATCAAATGGCCGTTAAGCAAATCACACAGTCATTAAACAAATCATGAGTCTTTTTGTTGGAAATTGACATTATGGGTTACAAATAGTGATCAAGTGACCAGAGGACACTGCAACCAGCTGAAAATGCAAGCTGGTGGCCGAGTGCCTTTACTTCAATCAAATGATCACAAGGGTGGTGCAATGGTCATAAGTGTGAGTACAGGTCATAAGTCACGTTTCCCTAGACGGTTATAATTTAATCCTGTTAAATAAATCAACTTATGACTATTAAATAAATGGTCAAATGTTGAGAATTGCCTGTAGTCAAGATCCCATGGATCTTGTTATTTACAAGAATAAATCCCAAACAACAACTGGTGAACTATATTAAATTATTATACTTAAGAATTATAAAGAATTGTAATAATCCTCATAGAGATTTACTTCTTTGTTAAAAGCAAAAAAAGAATAAAAACAGATACTTCTAAGAGTGTCCATTCCTCCCTCTGTTCCCTCACAAGTTAACAAAAGCTTTTAATTGTTAGGGCAACACCTCTCAAAAATACAGCACAATTGTTCATCAATATATGAGCACTGGCTTGACATCAATCATGTTCACTAGAATTGAATGCCATTCCATGGAGTTCAATAGCAGACTGCCACCAAAACAGAGTACTCAAACAGAACTGAACAAATAACCTGCCTCTTTGCTAAAACACCAGGGAATTACTGTTAGAAATTTCTGTTTTCTGTGGACTATTATTTATAAGTCTATTCTATGATAATATAACAACATGATTTGGATATTAAGTGTACAAATATGGAAAGAAACAAAAGCATGAATTATAATGTTTCCTAGGAATAGGAAATAGCATTTCAGTTTATGGAAAATTCTATGCTTGTGCCATACCATGCAACCCCATCTGCCTATGCTCACAACAGCATGCTGTACCATCTACCTTCTGGCCTTCCTACCCTCACACACAGCCTGCACCAGGCTTTCTGAGCCCATTTCCAGTCTTTGCCAGCCTTCCCAGGCATCCCCTCCAATCTCCTGCAGCACCCCCATCCCCAACAACACCTGCATGCATTTTACCAGGACTCCTACTGCTTTCAATTAAATTTCAAAAATAAGAGCCTTATGTCTTCAGATGGTAGAGGACAGGAGGGCCTGGAGAAACATTGTCCATGGGGTTGCGATGGGTCGGACACGACTTTGCAATTAACAACAACAACAACATGTCTTCAGGTTACAACAGCTATTGGGACTACTCAAATTATTGTCCATAAACAATGTGGTCATGTGATATTGCATGATAACAATCCCAGTCCCAATTGCTATCGTAAGGACTTCCTGTAAATCTTAGCAGCCACTTTCTTAAACATTTTATACTTCCCAATGATTCCATCTTGCTGAATTATATCAATGAATTAAGCCAATGACAACGATAAAAGCAAATAACATTTAATGTTATCAATGATAAAAACAAAAAAGAAAATAAGATTAAATTATTTGAAAAGTATTTGTGGAAATCAATTATAGTGTTCATGAAAAACTAAAATTTACTGTTGTCTATACCAGGGGTCACCAACCTTTTGGATCTCAGGGACCACCAAACTCTTAATTTTAAATCCCGCGGATCACTAATATGTATTTTGACTGACAGTGGCTTGCTGATGTTGGTGAGTGGGTGGGTGAGAGGGGGAGGGAGAGGGAGAAAGAGATCCGATCTAACCTCGGAGATTTGGCGGTGATATGTCCTCTCTCTCTCTCTTACACACTCACACACATATACACACACCCCTCACACCCCCTCCAAGGGAGCCACATTCCTAACCTGCTTTTCAGCTCTATTCTCAGGGAGGGGAGAGAAATAGATGATATTCTGCGATCCTAAATAATGATCGGTAGGAAAACAGGGTGGGGGATTTTCCTGCAGACTTTTTTTGGGACTTTCTCAAGGTCTTTGTCTGCAGAGTCTGCAGGAAAATTCCCCACCCTGTATTCCTACCGATTGATTATTCTTTACTATCTCTAGCCCCGTTCTCGCATGGGGGACGACGACAGACTTTTGGCTTTATGCAAGGAAAGCAGCAGAAGTCTTTCTTTCTTTGCCCCAAACTCTGCCAAAAATGAGTGTTTGTGAGACTTGTCGCGCCGGTGCAGCCTCTTGGAGCAGGATGCCTTGCAGGGTTCCAAAGACTCATTTCTGGCTGAGTTTGGGGGAGGGAAAGAAAGACTTTTGCTGCTTTCCTTGTGTGTAGCCAAAAGCAAAAGAAGAAAGAAGCAGAAAGAAGCAGCCCGGTGGCTAGGCCAGGCAAGTAGGGCAAGTTTCCCCTCTCCGCCCTTTCCACCCTCCCCTCACTGCCTCATGTTATTTGCAATGCAAGCGATGCAAGCCTTGTGTTCTCGCGTGCCATGTAGGTAGCACAGCCTTGTGTTCCCATGCAGCCTGGATTAATTGCTTTGGGGGGTACTTTGAGGGTGCCATTTCTCTGCGGACCACCAAAATTTTCTTGCGGACCACCAGTGGTCCCCAGCCCACTGGTTGGTGACCATTGGTCTATATAAATGGACAATGGATTTAAAGATTGCTGCTCGTACACCTCATAATACGCACTCAGTCACTATACATTGTGTAAGTTCTTGAAACCATATGAACAATTCACTTTATTATTTGTCTTCTCTACACAATTTATGTCATCAAGATCTTAAGACCTTTTGATTAACTGTTTTCAGCTAACTAGAAAATATCTAATCTGACAACAAATCAGAGAAGGTCTCATATGATATCCTATAGTATTAGTGGCCTCTCTGATTTCTGAAATTATTTAGGTCTTTCACACTAAGACATAAGTACCTGTGATATTTTGGGACGCTCTCCACTCCTGGAGTCCTCAATCAAACTTTATGTGTAATCACAGGGCTTGTTGCTATGACATAATCATAACTTTGTTTATGTTATGAATACTGAAGGCCACATTCAGTCTCATCTATTTTGGGATCAAAAGTACTTTGACTTATGACAAACATTTTTAGTTTGGGTATCTGCTGTTGCAGCATAGAGGAGGAGGCGGGGGGAGGGAAATCTTCAAGGACATGCTTTCTTTCTAATACATGCAGATACTGCTTCTCAAACAAATGACTAAATATCAAACTACCTGTGTAATACTAAGAAAGTAATCAGCTCTATCATTTAGTATTTTTCTTTACTCTAAAGTGAAACATTTGTATCAGAAATAGGACATCTTTTCATCGATCCACCATACATAGGACGTAGTTCAAAATTTTATTAATTAATAATTTGTTCCTTTCAAACCTTCCTCTGTGTGTTTTTTTTCAATTCAGGGACATTTTGTGTATCAGTTTGTTGAATCTGTCTTTCAAACCAAATGACAAACTGTACTGCAGTTAAGCAAAACCCCAAACTGAAAACCTAGTTGTTACTCATTCTTCTGTCATTTATTTTCTTTTAATAAAGTTTTATTTTGGTTTTCACTCATATAAAATACAAATAAAACATCTTTTCTGAAAATAGCATGGTCCCAGGTTGAACTTCTTTATACAGACACAAACTCAATTTCATGCTCATTGTTGTGTTCTATTCCATATCTTATACGATTCTACATTTTCTATATAGTTTTTCCCCTCTTTTAATTTTCTCAATTTTGATTATCTCATCTCAATTCAAATCATTATATTCATACTTTTGTCTGTTCTGTTTCAATTCATATTATCTTTTCTCATTAAAACAAATTTTCTCCTGTAGTTACTAATTGGAGTATGACACCTTTATATCTTTTAATTTTATCCATTCAACTCTTTCTTTAACTTAATATATTACTATGTCTTTCATATAATAATACATAACTTCCAATCAAATTCTGCTTGGTGTATTCTTATAATACACACTATATTCTTTTTTAAAAAAAGAAAGATGGTAAATATATGTAATTATAAACCCCTCATTCCATTCCAGTTCAGTTCTATCATTAATAATCATTAAAATCTTTAACATCTTGAACATTTCTTTTCAATTAAATATACTCCTTAAAGACACATATAATCTCCATAATTGATTTTTCCCTATTTTCTCTCATATATATTTTTGTAAATCATTAAACATTAATTTTGTTACATTTATTTATTGACAAGCATTTCACTGAGTTACAATAGCTATTTTACAAACATTTAATCATACGTTGTTTCATATTCTTATTCTTTTCGACTTTCTCTTCCTGGGGTTTACTATTTTGTTGCAGTGTTTCAGTTAAGATGTATCTTTTGGAAGTCTTGTTGAGATTTGCTGTAAATTCTTTTGGATTCCAGGCAGTCTCCTCCCTTCCAGATCCTGCTCCTTTATTCTTTTTCTCTCCTTTCCTGTTTCAAAAGCTTTTAATAATCCAGAAATCTTTATTATCCCTTTGACTTTAATTTTTTTTTCCCTCCATAAGCATTTATAATGCCTATTAATGTCAAAGTGGATTTTTTTCCAATTTCTTCCTTAAGTCTCTTAGCTGTCTCTTAGCTTAGTATAGGAAAAGGAGGAAAAACACACAAATCTTTTCCCTTTTCTCTCTCCTTTGATGTTTTTTTTCTTTTAATAGTTTCAATTCAAGGGTACCTTATTTGTTGCTTTTGCTGTTTGACTCGGTCAACCAAAACTTTCTCTTCTTATCTTCTTCCTGCACATTCTTTTCCGGTCGAGTTCTTCTTTGTGGTGGCCATTTCTGACCAGCACTACAACCACCTTCGGGAAAGGGAGTGATGGCCAGCTGGGGAGGAGAGATGACAGCCTGCAGGCTGTCTCCCCCTTATTCACTGCCTCTATGGGGTGGCTTAGCTCCAGCGGCGAGCATGGATCGAAACCGCACAGAGACGCGGTTTCCGTCTGTCACCAAACAAGCTCAAACCAGAAGACCATTCTTCTGTCATTTACTACAATGGACCCAAGGAGGGTTCCCCCCCTCCAGAGGTGGTATTCAGCAGGTTCTGAGCAGTTCTGCAGAACTGGTAGTGGGAATTTTGAGTTGTAGTACCTCTGACTGGCCCCGCCCCCATCTATTCTCTGTCTCCTGTGTCCCAGCTGATCGGCTGGGTTTCCTTTTGTTGCCCTGCACAGGAGAACAGAGCTGGAAAGCAGGTTAGTGGGGTGGGGAGGGAATGGGATTTAGCAGTAACCTTCCCCCAGAGTGGGGAGGGAATGGGGATTTTATAGAGTATCCTTCCTCTGCCAGGCCCACCAAGCCACGCCCACAGAACTAGTAGTAAAAAAATTTGAATCCCACCACTGCCCCCCTTCTTATATTGCTTGATTCTCTGCATTTGTTCCGTGCTTGAAAATAGTTATATTTCTCTTCTTTTAATGAATTCTGTGTATTTTTCTTTTTGAGATTATACATTTCTTGCTCTCTGCAAAATATGAGGAACCAAATATAATTTCACCAAGCTTTTGCTTGAATTTCTCATTGGGCATGGTGGAACATAGGTTTTTAAAAAATAAAAGCATTTTTAATAAGAATGGACTTTGACTGGAATACAAGTATGTTTTTTTTTTTCATTATTCAAGGTAGGAAGAAAACAATTTCAGTTCTGAAGCAGATCTTGGAAGTACGCATTAAGAAAATGATTTAAATTTTCCTCTTTTAAAAAATAAAATCCATTTTAGTATCACCCTTGGAGCATTTGCTGAACATATTGGCAACAGCTCAGGCAAGCTTTAAATGGTTGAAGTTATCAAACAAAAATCTCTGAAAATGTTAAACTGCTTTTCTGAAAACCTTCCCAACTGATTTAAGAAAACCAATTGCTGTGAAATAATATACATGCATTGTAAAAAGCAGGAAAGTATTATTATAAAGGGCCCCAATGTCACCATTATTTGGAAGATATAATCAGTAAAACAGAGTGTTTTTAAAAACGCTTCTTCTTCTCTGTATTTTATTGTCTGTGTACTGTCCACATGCTTGCCAAAAAAATCAGCAACCTTTCAGTTTTTAAGTTCAAATTTCATTATTTACTTGTGCAATTAACCCAGCATATATGCAGCAGCATAAATCATTTCTTTTTTTAATACAGTGTTTGTGTAATGAAAAAAACATAAATCTATCTTTGAAGAATTGAATTATCAAGGGAAATCATAAAGAAAAGCAGACTACAATTGATGTTCTGGGAAACAGTTAAAAGCAACAGAAGAACTAAAATTGAAGGATAAAGTAGAATAATATATTAAACTACAATAGCATGCTAAATTAGAATTATAGAATAATACCAATCATAATGTTCATTAAATACCGGGATCCTTTTTATTTCAGTCCAATTCTTACTGACACTTGCTATCCCAGCCTATTTGTCAGCAGTCAGTATCTGCCTACTTAATTCTGTCATCAGACTCTTCTATTGCTAAGCTTACAATTCCAGTAAATTACATTTTACTAGCCTATAGTTTGTGTAATTATGATTTAATGAAATGATTTAATGAAATGACTTACTGAAGACTCCACAGTGCATAATTCACACAATACTGTAATTCAGAACCGACAAATTCTTATATATCACCAAGAGTATTTTGTGAACTAGGTCAAAAATATGTAGAGACATGCATCTGAAAACACTTGCCCCAAATGTCAGCTGGTGCTCCATTCAAAATCCAAGAAAGAAATACTTAGACTCCTTTAATCAGAGAAAAGATATCTTTTANAAATACTTAGACTCCTTTAATCAGAGAAAAGATATCTTTTACTGGAAATCAACTGGTAGCAACAAAAGAATTCTGAATCTGAGAAAACGGGCGCGTAAATCACATATACAAAGTAATGGCAACGTTCCCACCCCCAATAGTTCAATTGGCTCATCCAATAAAAAGTTGTGGATATCATCATGTGGGCATCTCCAGGTGGTGACAAGGCTTCTGTCCATTGACCTTGATATAGTTTGATAGTTTGATGCTATGCACATAGCATAGGATAGAAACCTAAGCAAGAATGTACCCCCTCCTCACTTTATACAGTTCTGGTTTGTAACACCTCCATCTCACTCCCATAACCATTCCCCCCTCCCCCCTGTTACTTATGACAGCCAAAAGATGCAAAGCAAAGGGAGAAAATCTTGAAGGCTGACACCAAATATGAATTCCAGGTGGTTTACTGGAGATCATATCACAGTGACTGAGCTATTTCCAATGCTGGTGCTAGATCTCCAAACTAGGTCTATAACAGCAGAAGAATGCATATTTTATGGTATAAAATGGAAACCAAATGGTATAACTGTGATCTATTACATGATCCCACAAGTTAAAAAAAACAGCAAAAGAAAGTAAATATTCTAGCAAGCATTTTCTAAAGTTAAAGAAGAACAATGCACTAATTTCAGTTTATTTAGATGCCTGTATATTAACCATTCTGTGAGAGAAAGTCATACAAGGGACGTATGTTGCTCAATTATCATGAAAGTTGAGCAGCTATATGCATTTTCTAAATTGATAATACAAAGGAACAACTGATCGGAGAGCAAATTCCAGGTTTAGGTCAAGGGAAATCTGGTAATCTGCACTAAGATGTGTGCCTATATACTCATCCTTCATTGAAGAAATGTGCGTCTAGGTTGACACAAAAGCACAAAACAGGCAAATTATATCATGGCTTACTGTATGAAGTATATCTTATCAATATATCACTGTTTTATTTTCCTGACTGTTTTTTTCCAGATTTCTGCACCCAGAATATTTTGTATTTAAATGTCTGTTATGGCAATCTAAGTACAAATATTACTGCATTGCATTTTCAAAAACATTATTACTGAATGACTGATGATGTTTTTACATATTTTAATCCCCTATGCCAGATGTACAAGTTTGGATGGTTTTCTAGAAGCAACTGGAAAATCCTGCCTGCCTTTCCCATTATTTAAGTAAATACAGTAGTGCTGGACTGAAACAGCTATTATTTCCATTACATTTGTGTGCACAGCTGATCTGATCTAAAAGATCAGAGGTGGATGGCAGGGAAAGCTACTGGAGAAAGAAAGTTTCACAATACTGTACATAGAGATGGAAAGAATGGGGAGGAAGGCTTTTTCCTCCCATTTATATCAAGCAAAGTTGGTGTGTCTGTATATATTTCAACTTAAATCTCAGAATAATAACTTGAGGCAGTGTGCCTTTAATTCTTGTGAAGTCTATTTTTATTTATTGATTTATATAAATATATAGGCCACCCATCTTAGCTCAAGGTAATTCTGGGAGGTTTACAAATATAGTCTATTCTATTTACTTCCTCCAACTTTCAACATGAATGGAAATTCATGTACACACAATTGACCTCAGAGATATGTATATTGAAGATGTGATATTGTATCATATAATAAAATATGCTATGTATGCAAAAATTTACTAAAAACTTCTTCTCATAAGGTGAACCCAATGCATCAAGTATTTCATTTTATTCTAAATTACTATATAATTTCTCCTATGCTATCTGTGAAAATGATTACTTCTAAATGAAATATAGGGAAAAGCAATTTCACTTAAACTTTATCCTAATATTAATATGAGGGATTTTGAACTTTACATGATAATATGGTCAAATCTATCTTCATTATGGAGTGCATCATGCACAGGAATATATAGTCCCCCAACCAGAGGTGGTATTCAGCAGGTTTTCAGCAATTTTAGAGAACTGGTAGCAGAAATTTTGAGCAGTTTGGAGAACCGGCAAATATTACCCCTGACTGGAGATTTTACAGTATTCTTCCCCTGCCATGCCCACCAAGCCACGCCCACAGAACCGATCGTAAAAAAGATTGAATCCCACCACTGCCCCCCAATATACAGTTCAAATGAAGTTTAATGGGTAATATAAAGCACACTTTTCAAACTAAAACTGGAGGTAAGTGCTGAAGAAAAATTACATTTGGCTTATCACTATTAAACAGCGAATTTAATGGATAAATTGTATTTGCTCTTTACAAGATATGAATTCAAAATACAGTGAGTCTCCTTTTTAACTGGGCTTGTATAAAAGCTGTCTTCCTGAACTTTTCAAAACATTTTAGGAGCAGCAACCCCAAATATACATTAATTTCTAACCAAAATCAATCTTCATTAGTCCTTTGTAAATCTACTCGCAAGCCCTAGTCTGCTTCCATTCTCTACTTCTGTTTCCTTGCATTTCTTTACCTTTTTAATATATATCTCAGGAAATGTAGCTCTTTTTTTTTCCAGATCAAGGTAGACATTGCAGTAGGAGCTATTGGGAAATACAAAGTGCTTCCATATATGGTATTCACATCATATAAACAAACAAACAAACCTACACCATCTATCTGATTCCACTGTGAAATACAGCCAGGAATGATTGCAACTTCTTCAAATAGTCACAAATGATCCTAAGCCTGGGAAAGGGAACTGGAATGAAATTGACAAGTATCTCTCCATTTCCTACTTATCTCTAGCCTGTTAGTTGTAAAAGACTACATTGCTTCTCCTGAGGTTTTTTTTTTTTTTGNTGGTATTTTTTTTTTTTTTTGGGGGGGGGGGTTGCCTTTGAATGGGAGGAAGCTTTTTCTTCCTCCATTTTTTGTGGGAGGTATGGGATAGGAGAATTTTTTAATTCCAGGGCCTTGTCTCTCTCTTTCCTCCCCAAAGACAAAGACATGATGCCTATATCAAAGGATCATTTAGAATTTGCTTTCCCTTCCCCCTGTTCTGGTCATCACAGCACTATGCAACCACAATTACAACTAGTGGGAAAAGAACCTGGTTGCAGTACTGCCAGCAAGCTATTCTTTTAGCACTACAGATAGGAATATAAATGCAGAGGGATAGTAGTTTCCTATTTCCCCCCTTTATGACAATTGCTTTTATGTTTTAGAAGGGGGATAGAGGTAGTCCATTTTATTTTATTTCCTAATTTATTTTATTTCTTATTTGCATATAATGAAGGAGAGTCCCAAAGGTGCTTTTTCAGGAGGCAACTGGACTTTCTTGTTTTTTTTTTCTTTTGAAGACATTTTGCTTCTCATCCAAAAAGCTTCTTNTTTTCAGGAGGCAACTGGACTTTCTTGTTTTTTTTTTCTTTTGAAGACATTTTGCTTCTCATCCAAAAAGCTTCTTCAGCTCTGACAGGATAGTTGGGAATGGAAGGATTCATTTTCCTTGCAGACAGCTGGTAATTTGCATCCTTTTAGAGGGTTGTTGAAGCACTGGAGGTTTATCTGTATTTTCAGGGTCACCTGAGTAGTGCTCCTGGTTCCTGTAGTCTGCATTTTTTCCTCTGGAAATCCATTCCTACTCTCACACCATTCAAAGGGTGCTCATCCTAAATTGTATTGCTATTCTGTATTCTACAGAAGCTTCTTGGATGAGAAGCGAAACGTCTTCAAAAGAAAAAAACAAGAAAGTCCAGTTGCCTCCTGAAAAAGTACCTTTGAGACAACCATGACTTGAATGACTGAGAATCTCTACAGATTTTTAGCTTGGAGCAAATCACTACATGAACGGCATTATGTACTCTCTTATTGGTTAGTGCACTAATTGGCAAATGGTATTCTTTGCTTTTTGTCCCTGTAGTAATTAATGGTACCACATGCAAGTAAAATGGTCTGAAGGGATTAAGGAGTAGAATCAGGGCCTTATGCAAATGTTTATAATCCTTGCACCCAGCAAAATACAGTAGGCGATGCTTCAGGTATACATTTAATTGTTTGTTACACTGAAAGAGAGCCTTGCCATTTTGTCATACAAAACATCCCGAAAGACATCTTATTTGAAAACCAAGTCTTCAGAAAAATCACAATGTTATAGGAATATATGGCTGAATGATTGTGAGTTCCATAATACATGGTAATACATGACTTTTGCTGTCCTATATTATATTTTCCACTGAAACAAAAAATAGAAGCATTCCGGCTGGTACTAAGGTGGCCATGTATCATGCATTTTAAATTATAAACTTCCAATTGACCTTCCTTTTATTTGAAGCAAGGCCAAGTCCCCAAAAGGCATAAAGGTAGAGGGTGATTATTGTCTGGTTGAAATACATTGGACACTGGATGTCTTTATTTAAGAAATAAGTGAAACAAGAATTGAACTCTTGTGTTCTTTATTCACTCAGAAGACCTGTAGATATCAACAGGATCTCCATCAAAGATCTGATAATATTATATGGTAAAGATGGAATTTTTTTGCATTTTTACATATCATTATGTGATGCATTTCCTATTTTCTTTAGAAGTATTTTTTAAAAAACCAATAGTAGCTGAAATTGAAGTCAAATTACTTTAACACTATATGTTTTCATAGTGTGCGTGAGTGGCAAGCACTCACCATGAGTGGTATAATAAGAAATGGAGCTAAAAGTACTTTTTCCATGCAGCAACTTTGCAGGGGGTCATCAGGAGAAAACATTCATTCTATCCACTATATATGCATACAATTAAACATGGTTTCTCTCTTTTTTTTTTAGCATACACTTGGTTTTATTTTTAAATAGTATACATTCTCAATAAGGCTGTGCATTTTTCCTAGAATATTTATGCCAGAGTATTTGTTTATTAATTATTTATAATGTATTTTATCATTTTCATCATTAAAATAATTAAAAAGTAGGGAAGAATTTAAAGGTGTTTTTGAATTGTATATAAACTGTTTAAGAGTAAAATACCCGTTGTCTCTTGACACTTGAAATAAAACATCACTTTGTCTTTTATTAAAAGATGGTGAACTATAATTTCATTTTCTGAAACATTTCTGGTCAGAAAACGTTTTGTGAGAGATTTTAATGGAGAAAATGCATGAATCCTCACAATTTGGCTTGCAAACAAGTTATTTATAACATACTTCAATTTACAGTTCCAGTGCTATTGTCTACTATTGTTTCATTACCAGGTGCAGGATATTCAAACCGAGCCAGCATGATTACTTAAAAAGTCCTTCATGGCTGTAAAATTAACTACTGGCATAATTTCAAGGTTATTTTTTCTTCAGTAGCAGTATGAGCTATTTCTCACAGAAATTATTTCAGTTCTTTGCAGCTATCTTCCTCCTAGCACAAAAGGTAAAAAAAGCCTACCCTTTATAGATTATGAACTCTTTAAAGAACAATCCAAACTCATTTACTTAGATTTCAGCCCAATGATGGAAAACAATCAAAACACAAACAATGAAAAATTACATTAAAATTACACTAGGATACTACTCAGCTTTATAATGACACTATGCAACTTATTACAATAAAAACACTTATAAAATCAAAGAGAAGAATGGCATGTATCTGGAAGAAAATGAGAACATTCATCCTGAGAAACACAGCCTCATAAGACCCCTAGTACCCATACTTCTTCAAGAGTGGAGAAAAACCTTTGTTTTAGAGAACATTTTAATGAGGCAAGGATAGGGGTTATATGGATGTTTGGAATATGCTTTTCTAGAGCACAGGTGCTGCAACAGGAAAAGCCCACTGGGTCTTCGTAAGTGAAACTGTTTCATTCAGGGGTCCCCAAATTGGCAACTTTAAGACTTGTGGACTTCAACTCCCAGAAGCAGAACTGACTGGAGAATTCTAGGAGTTGAACTCCATTAAGTCTTAAAGTTTCCAAGTTTGGAGACCTCTGGTTTAATTAATGGGACCTGCCAACTCTATGTGATTATATAAAATAGGCAGAAACCATGAGAGACTGACAGTCCCTTAATAGACAGTGATGCTTGACAGTGAGATGGGAAGCATATAAATTTAATAAATAAATCAATAATATCTGAAGTTCATCAACCATGTTTTCATTCAGAAACTTATGTCTGTTGTTCTGAATTTTAGATACCTACCCTGCTTTCATTTTCTAACAGATTTTCTGGGTATGAAATAATACCTAGATTATAATTATGAAAGTATAAAATGCATTATTAATCTCTTTAACAAGAATATACTGCATAAATCTGTCTGGCAGTTTAGTATAAATGTCAAAGGGCAGTTGGCTGACCATAAGTATTGCAGATAACTCAGTGCAAATAACAGGTGTTCAGTATAAAAAAGACATAAAGAATGACAAAAGCAAATATTGTGCTGTTCAAAGGCACTTACTGTTGAAGGTGGTATCAGTATAAAAGTCTGTAAAGATAAAAGTGATTCCAAGAAGCATCTGGCAAATATTTGACTGGCACTGATGCAAATTTGGTGAGGAATGCTGAGGCCTGCTAGAAACAAGTCAAAAATGTTTCAACAGTTTGAAGAACACCAGGGCGAAGTGTCGTTATTAATACAAAGAAACTCTAGATTTTGAATAGAATCTTGGAAGTGGATTACTCTTCCTGGATATTTCATTCAACTATAAAACTGTCAAAAATTTTGTTTTGCATGAGGCATGCTAATTTATTAACAGAACAGATAATAAAAAGAGTAATTATGGGATTTGGTTTATTTATTCTTTACATTAGCTAGGTTCTTGAGTTGTGCTGAACTGGTTTTTGTTTTGTTTTTAGAGAAGGATGTTGTGTGAACTCAGTTACTCTAATTTATTTAGTCATTGCTCAGGAACTCCATAATTATATCTGCTAGGAAATATCTTCTTTGAAAAACAGTATTTAATGTGGGTTAGTGCAAACCATACAGTTGTTCCCAGATAAGTTTACTATTTAGCTCCTACCATGGTAAATCAAATAAGTGGCAAAGTTACACAACTATCTTGAAAGCAAGGCCATGCTCTCTGTGAGCTAATCAACAATATCCAGGCTAAATTAAAAGTACAAATCATGTACATGTAGTTTTGCCTATAGATCAGACATTCTTGCAAAGAAAGAGAGCAACCCAAACATATTTTCTTTCTCATATTGGGTTTTCAGTTAAGATATTAATAAACACTTGTACTGGGAAGAATGTGCTAACTCCCACTTCTGCATGACATCATTTCATGATTCATATGATTCTGCAGCCTATACAGCAATTGTGATTTTAAGGCCTGATTTGCTTATCTGGATGGAAAAACCTAAGCATAAATACAAGAGCAGAAACAATGCATACAACACAATTGTCTTCATTTGACTTGATGACTATCATGGCTTTTGTCAGGGAAATTTATAAAGACTACGTCTAATGCCATTAGGAAAGTCATTTATTTATTAATTGACTTACTTTATTCATTAGATTTTTACCTTGATTATTTTAAAAGTCAGGGTGTCAAAGCACTGTCTCTTCTAATCCATACCAACTCAGTGAAATCTGGGCCTCCTAAGGCATACCCAATTTCTTAACCACTATAACACACTGCAACTACAAACTCTATCACACTGCCCTTCTACAATTATGGTCAATAATAGATGTAATACACCACATGGGCCCAATCATTTAAGTTGACATACAAAGGATCTGCTATCATTTTAATATTATTTAGGCCAATGATTAACTAAGGGGACATTTATGTTCTATAGAAAATTAAGCAGCTACACCTATTTCACACCCGCTTTGACAGATTTGACATTGAGGACAGAATGTTGTAAATAAAAGTTGTTTTTATTAATATCAACCAAGCTGACAAAAAGCATTTCAGATTTTAACCACTTTTCCCACATGTGCCTAACTTTTAGGTATCTAATATTTATTGAGTGATGGCTGTCAAACAAAAGTTTTGAAATGAAATTATGAAGAAATTGATCAGCGGCAGACTCTGAAATCTAATGTGAGCCAAGCTCATTCAATAAATTTCTGCATTTCTGGTACAACTTAGTACCAGTTCTATCATCTGATTTTTTTTCTTCTGCTTTCCTACATATCTTTCCAGGTTTGTTAGTTGAAAAAGGTAGCCATGGATTATCAGGTTTCAAAATGGCCTTTCTGTTCTGAAGCATATTTAGAATTTACATTACAAATAACAATTTTAGGAGGTATAGTTTTTTTTTTCCCTTTTCTTTTCATTAATTCTATCATACTGACATAGGAATTTAGGAAAAGGGTATTAATCAATGAAACATCAGGCAAAAAGTTAGCATTTACCATAATGGAAGAACCAAGTTGGATTTTTAGTGTAACAGACAGGAACGTCCTGAAGCTTAATTCCATGAAGTTTCCTATATTCTCAGAAATATCACCACATTTTTAACTGATTTCTCTTTCCATTTTGTAACTTTCGTTAAACTCAGAGAAAAAGATAACACACACATATTGAATATATTCAGAGGTATGTAGCTTTACACAAACACACACCCCTCCATCTATCCATCCAAGCACCGCATAAAATCTTTTTATGCAGCATCTTGCATAAAATCCGTTAAAGAAAATTGTCAGCAAAACCATCTGACTCAAGCAAGCCAGTCATATCACATGCTTTATATTTAATGCATGTTTAATCGCAGAAAAACTACTTACAATTCAATATATGTAATCTGGTCATCAAAGGACTATAATCAAGCTAAAGGATAGACTTTTTCTTTGGCTTCAAGTTTTGTTTGTTTGTTACATTGTCTCATTAGATGTCTTCTATTTATTCCAGAAAAGCATTCTATATAAACTGTAGCAAAAAGTGAATATTTCAGAAACTGGTAATGCCAAGAATATTGCTGACAGTCACCCTACACATTTGTTACCGCATTCTCAGCACAAGTGCTGAAATGAACATCTGCAGTGTAAAACTCAGCCCATTAGATCCTGCAGCTTGTTAGCATATTTTAATACTGTGTTCACAGCTTTCTATTTCCATCAAGGTGTTACTAGGTGTCAGATTCTGTATTCACAAACTTCACTAATACAATCCTGTGTCCTTCTATCCTGTAATTGATAAGATCGAAAGGGAAGGGTGAATTAAGAAGTACACATTCAGCTGAGATTACGAGGAACTTCAAACATAACATATGTGCAGGAAAAAAAATGTTTCGTTCTTCCTGATCCTACAATTCTTTGTCATGTCCAAAATGAATAGTGAGGTTAATTGAGTTTTCCATATTAGATCCTGGTTCATGTTACAGAAGATTTTGCAACAAAGATTGTATACAATCTTTAAAAGTAGATGTATCTTAGAAGTACACAAACATGTACAAATTAACTTCTTCAGAGGATCTATGAAAGTATTTATTTTCTGACAAATGGTATCTATCTTTTTAGAATTCCATGACATCAAATGAATATACCATGTTTCTTATTTCCATTTATTGCATCCTCTTTTCCTAATTCCTAACCTAGTCAAAAGTCATGTGTTATATTCTCTACATAGCAAGTAGAAAAAGTCTGCAGAGGTAGCTATGGTGGCTCAAGTAGGAGGAATTTAAAGGAGGAATTAATTTCTACTAAAGACTCCATAAACTTAAGAAATCAAAAATAATAATGCTACAACTATCAAAATCAGGCATACACTGTATCATTATTAATATGCCTTTAGTTCCAATTCATGCAGAAGCCAAGAAACACAAACAGCTTCAGACATCCATGCTAAAAGCTAAGATGTCTGTTGGTGGTTGACAAAATTGGAGGTAATATTGTGAAAAGAAGGGATCATCTGGAATGGTCAGGAATGATTTGTGTAACTCCTGAACAGAAATGGAATTTACATGCTTTCACCAACCATTTCAAAAATGCAAGAAAAATTAGTATTATAATGGGATGCATAGCTTTTACTCATAATTAATTATCCAAGATGTTCCTAAATATGGGTTTATTATTAACTAAGGGTGTGAGACTAGGCTGTCATTAACATAAAACTGATAGGACTTCCTCCCCCCCCAGTGCATTCCATTTCAATCTGCAAGTCCCAGTATTTTGCAATTTTTTTGATTGCTTTTCTTCAATAATAGCATCATCCAGAATAGCAGAGATAGGCACATGCCATATAACTTGCCAGACTTAAAACTGTCAATAAGGAAGACAAAAAAGTTTGGATAGTAGATGTGGCAGTACCTGGAGACAGCAGAACAGAAGGGAAAAACCTGGAGAAGGCAAAAAATAAAAAAACCTGCAAACAGAAATAGAACAAATGTGGCGAAAGAAAACAGCTGGAGGACCACTTGAACACTATCGGCATTGACAAATTCAGTATCAGTCAATTGCAAAAGAAACCTTTATTTGGAACACCTTATATCCTGTGAAGATATCCATCCATGTCTGCCTATCTGAAGTCCTTGGGAAGGATTCGACAGGCAGAGAAAAACGCCAAATCCAGTCTGAAAATCTGACTGACTATGCAATGGATAATAATAATAACAACAACAACAACAACAATCCTAACCCTAGATTTTTGGTTAGGACTCCAGCTATTGAGTTACCAACCAGCCCCAAAGGCTGTTAATCTCACCAAAGATTAAAAACAACAACAGCAGCAGCAACAACAATGTTATTTTGTTGCTGACAATGGACCACTGTTATCTAGTAAACCCAAAGATTATACACCAACCAGAAAGATAGCAGGTGAGGTCTGGTGAGTGTTAAAGCCGTTGTCCTATGAAACACAGAGCATCCAAGAGTACATCAGTAAAATGAGCTGCTGAGAGAACATCTGAGGCAGAGGCAGCAGCAGACATGGGAGGAAGATGCTGGCTGCTTGTGAAGGAAGCAGAGGGTGAGTAGAAAAGAGAGAGGCAGCTTGAATTGCTTCCATTGCATTTCAAATTCCCAGAGGTTGTGGGAGGAGGTGCTGGCTGCTTATGAAGGAAGCAGAGGGTTAGTAGAAAGGAGAAAGATAGCGGCCATATCATATAACTATAAACCAAGAATACCAATAAGACATAAGCTTGAGATTGTAATTTTATTTTATTTCAAAATGACCAGCTTAGTTCAGTGTAATACTTGTTTTACAGCTGTCTTTTGCAGTACTCTTTT